>JASTWQ010000512.1:0-129592 GCA_035220615.1 Leptothorax acervorum | reverse complement strand
ATGAAACGCAGCATACCTGCCCCAAGAGATCTTGATGACAGCTGGAAGCTACTAAAGACCGCATTTATCAGCGCAGGTGAAGCAGCTGTGGGCTATAGACGAAACTCTAGAGAGGAGTGGATCTCCCAAGAGTCGTGGAACATAATAGATCAGAGAAAGTCTGTTAAAGCCCTACTCAATACAGCGCAGTCACTAGGAGAGAGAATTGATCTTGGAAAGAAGCACGCGCAATTAAACAAGGAGGTTAAGAGAAGCGTGAGAAGGGACAAACGGGCTTGGATTAACAACCTGGCGGCCCTAGCGCAACAAGCAGCTGAGAGCAACAACACAAAGTTACTTTACCACATAACTAAAAAGCTGTCTGGAAGGAGATTTGCTAACTCTCCTCCGCTAAAAGCGAAAGATGGAGCTCTCCTAACATCTAAGGACGACCAGCTGGAACGCTGGACAGAATATTTTACAGAAGTTCTTGTCCAGGCTGCGGTCCCCACAGCAGAGCAAACAGAAAATCAGATGGATAATGATGCAAGAGCACCTGAAGGTGGCGTATTAAAGATCAAAATTGATCCTCCTTCATCTGCGGAGATCAAGACTGCCATCCAGAGTCTCAAAGGTGGTAAAGCTCCAGGAATAGATGGGGTTCCACCTGAGTTCTTCTCTGCGGACAGTTCAACCACTGCGAAGCTTCTGCAACCCATTGTAGCAATGGCATGGAACCAAGAAGAGCTGCCCTCGGACTGGAAGAAGGGTATAATTATAAAACTCCCAAAGAAGGGCAGCCTTAGTCTCTGTGATAACTGGAGAGGAATAACATTGCTTACGTCGATAAATAAGCTTATGGCGTTCATTATCTTTAAAAGAGTATCTACAGCTCTAGAGCCGCATCTGCGTGGGGAGCAAGCGGGCTTCCGACCAAATAGGTCATGCATAGACCAAATCAATACCCTGCGCATACTGGTTGAGCAGTCAGCAGGAGTGGAACTCGCCATTGTATCTGGTGTTTGTCGACTTCACAAGAGCATTCGACAGCTTGAATCACGCATTCTTGTGGAAAGTTCTAAAGGATTACGGGGTGCCCGACAAAATAGTAAGAGTTATTAAGGCACTTTACAGGGATGCTTCAGTCCTGCGTGGCTCATGGTGGGATGCTTGGAGAGAGCATCGTGATAAATGCGGGTGTAAAGCAGGGGTGTGTACTATCGCCCTTCTTGTTCATTCTCGTTGTTGATCACATCCTGAAAAGTTTAGAGAGAGGCACCCAGAGGGGTCCTCTGGAGTTTTCAGAAACGTTTGGAAGATTTAGACTACGCAGATGACATCTGTCTCCTGGCTCATACGTTTCGGGATATGCAGGATAAGCCTGAGCGAGTTTGCTGACCTGGCATTGGAGGCAGGACTGCGTATCAATATTCGTAAAACCAAGAGTATGCGTCTGGGCACTAAGGTTCGAACGAGCTTTGTGCTCGGGGGAGAGACGATTGAAGAGGTTGACGAATTCTGCTATCTTGGCAGTGTGGTGACGCGCACGGGTGGAGCCGAGTCTGATGTAGCCAACAGAATCAAAAAGGCTCGTCAAGCGTACTTGGTTCTCGGAAACGTATGGGCTTCCTCCGTGTACCCGATTGGCACAAAGCTTCGTATATTCAACTCAAATGTGAAGTCGGTGCTGCTTTACGGATGCGAAACATGGAAGATTACTGCCAGCATAACAAGGTTCCTGCAAACGTTTGTAAACAGATGCCTGCGACGTATTTTGCGCATATTTTGGCCGCGAACAATACCAAATAGAGAGCTTTACATCCGCGCAAACCAGCCTGAATTGGAACGGGAAATTAGGAAAAGGAAGTGGAAATGGATTGGCCACATGCTACGTAAGCCTGTTAGCGATATGAACAGGCACTCCTTGGAATGGAATCCTCAGGGGACAAGGAGTCGTGGACGATCCAAGCAAACTTGGAGAAGGACTGTGCTGAGTGAAGCCGAAGGACAAAATTATTCCTGGAACCAAATAAAACATTTGGCTTCCAATAGGACACGGTGGCGCAGCTTCGTGGAGGCCCTATGCTCCTAACGGAGTTTAAGGATTTATATATATACTTATAATGCATATCGCTTGACTTTCGATGATGAATATGCGCAGTCACATGGTGTACACACAAACACACGCACGCGGGGGGATGCAAGGGGGGCCATCGGCCCCCCTCCCGCACCCCCTTCGCTGGTAGGCAGGGTGGACCACGCTTTACAACTTAGCATAGGTTAGTGACGCGCTTTACAAGTATGTGCTTCAAAACTTACAAAGCACATACTTTTAAAGCGCGCCACTAACCTATAGGTTAGTGGCGCGCTTTAAAAGTATGTGCTTTGTATGTGCTTCAACTTACAAAGCGCATACTTGTAAAGCGCGTCACTAACCTATGCTAAGCTAAGTAATAACACGGCCAATATTTCGAGCAATATTAGGATGTTAATAAAACACTAAATATAAATTTTAAATTTTAATTATCAAGCCAACGTTTCGACCTTACTTGGTCATCCTCAGGGCATATTACATTTAATACTACAGAAATAAAAATATAAAATTAAAAATAATAACTACTGGAGTTCACATTAAAAACATTGAAAAGTAAAGTCATCGTCGGTGAACAATTACGACACGCAGTAAAAACAAGGTCAAAGTCAAATTCAAATTAAACATTGTCACGGGGCGCATAGTTACAATAAAAATGTTACCGGTTACAATAAATAACGCTCGAAGTCGCAATTGATGGAGATGCCGATTTGGTGCGACGCTCGCATTCCAACCAGTAGTCCTCTGTAGAATTTAGTTGTTTCATGATATCGGTCATGTTCGACGTCGGAAACCATCGATGTATGTCCCGATTAGGTGGAAGTGACTGATGTTGATTCAAGATCGTATTAACGCGACTGCCCTTAGTGGTAAATAAGTGGTCGCGTTAACAAGGACGTACTGTCACTGCTGCAGTGACAGTACGTCCTCGCTCCAACAAACATATAAGTGTAACCATGCTCATCATAGCACAAGACTTGTTAACGCGACCACTTATTTACCACTAAGGACAGTCGCGTTAATACGATCTTGAATCAACATCGGTCACTTCCACCTAATCGGGACATACATCGATGGTTTCCGACGTCGAACATGACCGATATCATGAAACAACTAAATTCTACAGAGGACTACTGGTTGGAATGCGAGGGTCGCACCAAATCGGCATCTCCATCAATTGCGACTTCGAGCGTTATTTATTGTAACCGGTAACATTTTTATTGTAACTATGCGCCCCGTGACAATGTTTAATTTGAATTTGACTTTGTTCGGGAATCGCGAAACATCTCATATGTTAAATTGCGATCATCGACCCGCATTCCTCGCCGTGTTGTCGTTTCACGTGTTTACGCGCGAGACCTTGTCAGCGCCTGGAGTTCCCCCGAATTTCCACGAAAGCCAGCACCGTTTCTCGAAAATAATCGCGTTATTTCTCGAACTATCTTCCCCCTCCTCGCGCGTTCTAGCGACCGCTCCGAAATTCAGCTGACATACCGCTCGCGCTTAGAAGCCTTTGTACCGTTGTAACGAACGAATAAAAGTCGATACCAATATACAGCACATCCGAATAAACGTCGTTTTCTCGATCCTAACGATCCTAATTACCTTGACTGCCGGGTCTTCTTACAAGGCTATACCAGCCCACCGCGCTCAACGAACGATACCCGGTCGCGAGTGCACATTTTGGTCCTTCGAGCCGGATTCGGAGTCAAGACGAATCGTACCATACGACTTTCGGAGTGCTTAGTGACGATACCCGTTCACCATGGCATCTTCACAAGACGAGCTCCTGGCAAAACAGAGCCAATTGATGGGATCAATATCTCGCTCTCTATCCAACTTCAAAAAATTGGGTCAAGCCAAGATGACGAAGGCGGTGGTGCAGAGCCGAATCGCAGCCCTCAAGGAGAAGTTCTCGACTTCGCGGGACTTGGACGCTAAGATCAGGGCATCCCTCGACGTGAGCACCGCCGAGGAGCTGCCGTATTACTGCAATAACCAGTTCGAAGCCTGCGAGGACCAGTTTGACGAGGCGCTGGACTACATGTCCGAGGTTCTGGCCAAGGTTTCTGACAACGACGACGTCGACCTCAATGTAAGTCACGCTTCAAATTCAATCCTCCGTCCCATGGCTCAGCTTCCGCGGATCAACCTGCCGACCTTCAACGGATCTTTCGACCGCTGGGAAAGCTTCCGCGATCGCTTTAAATCGATGATTATCGATAATAAAACGTTATCAAATGTAGATCGGATGCATTATTTATACTCGAGTTTATCGGGAGATGCAAGTAGCGCGCTCACCCACCTCGCGATTACCGACGCGAATTTTACTGTGGCATGGAACCTCATCTCGTCGCGTTATGAAAATAAACGTCGTTTAATTAACGGCCATCTGCAAACGTTATTTTCGTTGCCACAGATCGCGTCCGAAACCTTCAAAGACCTTCAGAATTTGCGCGACAAAGCAAACACCCCGGTTCAAGCGCTTAAAAACCTCGATCGTCCCGTCGACACTTGGAGCGATATCCTCGTTTTTTTGATTTTGCAAAAGCTCGATAGATCTTCCCGGAAAGCATGGGAATTACAGATGAGCAAAACGGTCGATTATCCCACCTATACCGAGTTGGGTAAATTTCTAGAATCGCGTATCCGCGCTTTCGAGGCAATCTCGCCTTCGAAATCCGAGAAAACCATCGACGGTTTGCAAAAGTCGTCGAAATCGAAATCGATCGCTTCCCATTCGACAACAGCTGCAAACCTTGCGTGCCCGATGTGCAAATCCGCGTACCTATTGTACCAATGTGCGTCGTTCTTAGCATATACTCCGTCGCAGCGATACGAGTATGTAAAAAAGAAAAACCGTTGTATTAACTGCTTCGGGCGTAATCATTCGCTAAAGGATTGTAAAAACGTGCGGTCCTGTAAAACTTGTCATAAGCGACATCACACCCTACTACATTTCACGGACGATGTAAAATCGCCCAGCGTAGAATCCGTTCCTACCGTCGCATCAAAAGACAGCGACAACGATAACGAGATCGCGTCTCATTTAATTTCGAAGACGATAATGCCGAAGTCAACCGTACTTTTAGCAACCGCTCGAGTGCGTGTTTACTCGCCACAAGGTCACTTTGTTTACGCCCGCGCTCTGCTCGACCAAGGTTCCGTTGCGACTTTAATCTCCGGAAATATCGTTCAACGGTTGCGTCTCGCGAAAATAAAACAAACTACACGTATTACCGGCATTGGAGACTCGCAATCGTTGTCGCATTCCGTCGCACGTATTCGCGTAACACCTTCGTTTGGCGACAAACCTGCATACTCGACTACCGCGTACGTAATTCAATCGCCTTCAAAGTACGCACCGAATCGCGCTCAATCGACGCTCCAATGGGCGCACATTTCTGACTTGACGTTGGCGGATAAGAATCCCATGAGCTCTGATCCGATCGATTTAATAATCGGAGCCGATTTGTACGGCATGCTTATTCTAGAAGGCGTCCGTAAAGGAGCCGATAACGAGCCCATCGCTCAGAACACGACACTTGGGTGGATAATTTCCGGACCGATTTCTTCATCTCGATCCCTCCACCCTGATTCCGTTTATGCTAATCATGGAACAATCCTCGAAAGCCTTGATCTCGACCTTCGTAAATTTTGGGAGATCGAAGAAGTCCCTCACGAAAACCATTTAAGTCCCGAAGAGCGACAATGCGAAGAGCATTTTGCCGCCACTCACTCCCGCACGCCGGAGGGACGATACGTCGTGCGGTTACCGTTCAAAAACGGTCCCCCGATAAACATTGGTGAATCCCGCGCTACCGCGTTGTCCAGTTTATACCGCGCGGAACGTCGACTCCTTCGAGAGCCAAATAAAGCCGCGTTATATCGCGAATTCCTCGAGGAATACGAGAAGCTCGGTCACATGACCAAGGTTAATGACACCGACGCAAAATCGAGTAACTCTCAAATTTATTACATTCCGCACCACGCTGTTTTTCGCGAAAGCAGCGTTACCACGCAACTTCGAGTCGTGTTTAACGCTTCCTGCGTTACATCGAACGGCACCTCGCTAAATCATCATTTGTTAATTGGTCGCAAACTACAAAATAACCTGGTCGTAGTTATCTTGCTCTGGCGTCAACATCCGTACGTTTGTACTGCCGACATCGCCAAAATGTATCGGCAAATTCTCATCGACACTCGCGACGTGGATTACCAACGAATTCTATGGCGCTCGTCGCCTTCCGAGCCAGTGGCGGAGTATCGGTTGCTCACCGTTACATACGGCACTGCTTCAGCCCCGTACCTCGCACTTCGCGTACTTCTACAGCTCGTTGAGGACTACGGAGCTGAATTTCCGTTGGCCGTTATAGTATTACTTCGTCAAATCTACGTCGACGATTGTACGTTCGGAGCGAACAACCGTAAACTCGCGCTTCAAATTCGCGATCAACTAATTGCACTTCTGGAAAAGGGCGGTTTCCGGCTACGCAAGTGGGCAAGCAATTGTCCCGAGTTACTGTTCGATATTGATCCTTCCGATCATGGCCTTGCGCGTGACAAAGATCTACACGGCGACGAGCCGTTGAAGATATTAGGCGTCGCGTGGAATCCAGAAAGCGATTCCTTCCATTTCCGGGTCACGACTACACCGAATGCAGGGCAGACCAAACGGGCGGTTCTCTCCACCATCGCTAAATTGTTTGACCCGTTGGGGTGGGTAACTCCCGTTATCGTGGTCGCGAAAATATTTATGCAACGCCTCTGGTCATTGAAACACGATTGGGACGACGTGCTGCCGTGCGATCTCTTAGAACAATGGCGCGAATATCACAATCAATTGCCGCGTCTCAAACTCATTTCGATCCCTCGCTGGACAAATTACGGTCCCAATATAGCTCATTGTGAACTTCACGGGTTCTCGGATGCGTCAACCAAGGCTTACGCCGCGGTCGTATATCTCCGTCTCGTACCGAGAGACGGCCCCGTTACCGTATGCATTCTCGTCGCGAAATCGAAGGTCGCTCCAATCAAAACATTAAGCGTGCCACGACTAGAGCTCTGCGGCGCGGTGCTTCTAGCACGTTTAATGTCATTCGTTCTTTCGAATCTCGACATTCAAAACCTCCAACATCACTGTTGGACCGACTCAAGGATCGTGTTAGCGTGGCTTAAACAGCCTCCGTCACGATGGAAGGTTTTCGTCGCAAATCGAGTCGCCAAGACGCAAAGTCTGCTACCGGCAGCAATCTGGCATCATGTTCCGACGGCGGACAACCCCGCCGACTGCGCATCTCGCGGTTTGCGCCCTGGCGAGCTTGCCGATTGCACCCTTTGGTGGTCAGGGCCGTCCTGGCTAAAACAATCCCCTGAGCATTGGCCGACCTCATGCTCGTCTCCAACCGAAGCTGAAATATCGAGCGAAAACCGCGTCGTCATACATGCTTGCGTCGCACCAGAACCATGGGATCTCGCGACTCGCTATTCTTCATGGTCTAAGCTGCTTACCGTAACGGCCTATATTATGCGATTCACAAGAATCCTTCGCTCTCGCCTCAATTCCACACAGAAAACCGGTGCTGAGGTCAATCAATCGCTCGCACTAACTCCGCGCGAAATTCAAACAGCCAAGATCTTTTGGCTCAAAACCATTCAAGGTGACTTGTTTCCACAAGAGACTGCGAGTCTCAAACGAAACAAACGCGTACCTAAATCAAGCTCACTTGTCGCGCTTAACCCGTATCTCGACACCGATGGTCTGATACGAGTCGGAGGGCGATTGCAAAAATCCGATCTTCCCGAGTCAACCAAACATCCGATCGTCCTAGCGTCCCATCCTTTGGTATCTCGCATTATATCGCACGCTCACCATAACACCCTACACGGAGGCCCTCATATTACCCTCGCTCATCTCCGTACAGAGTTCTGGCTTTTGCGCGCAAGGGCAACCGTACGGGCGGTCCTATACCGATGCGTCAAATGCGCTCGCGAAAGGGCTATGGTGCCGGCGGAGCTCATGGGTAACTTACCCGACGTCAGAGTCAATCGATCTTCGCGCGCGTTTGAGCATACCGGAGTCGATTATGCAGGACCGATACTCGTGCGGTCTGCAAAGGGACGAGGGCATAAGGCTCACAAGGCCTACATCTCCTTATTCATTTGTATGACCACGAAAGCGATTCATTTAGAGCTAGTAAGCGATTACAGCTCGGCGGCCTTCCTTGCGGCGTTTACCCGATTTGTCGCTCGGCGCGGACTTCCCCATAGCATGTACTCAGATAATGGTACGACATTCCAGGGCGCCGAAAGAGAACTCGCCGCCGCTTGTAACGCCGCCGTGCGCGATCCAAATTTTCTTAACAAATTAGCAGGCGATCAAATAGCATGGCATTTCCTCCCTCCTGCGGCTCCACATTTCGGCGGATTATGGGAGGCCGGAGTACGTAGCGTCAAATACCACTTAAAGCGATGTATAGGATCTCACACGCTTACATGCGAGGAGATGATTACGCTATTATGCCGAGTCGAAGCGTGCCTAAATTCGCGACCGATCACAGCAATCTCCGATAGTCTCGACGACTACCGTGCCCTTACTCCCGGTCATTTTTTGATCGGCGCCAACCTTGTCGCAATCCCGGAGCCGAGCGTACTCGACATAACCGAGAATCGGCTCTCGCGTTGGCAATTAGTGCAACGAATTTCTGAAGGTTTTTGGAGGTCGTGGGTAGGCGATTATTTGCATACGCTCCAACAACGCCCGAAGTGGCGCGTCATCCAAAATCTGGCCACCGTCGGTCGGATCGTGCTAATGCGTAATCCGCTCGCTCCCCCCAGTCATTGGGAACTTGGACGCATTGTTGCTTGTCATCCCGGGGAGGATGGTCTGACGCGCGTCGTCACAGTCAAAACCGCGCGCTCCGAATACAAGCGACCCATCGTCAAGCTTTGTTTCTTGCCGATCGACATAAATACCGCAACCGAAGGAGAAACGGTCAAGGCGGGCGGCTCGCGGCCGTAATGCGTTCCGTCTTTCGGTCAAAACCAATGTAAATATGTATAAAACGCAATTAGATTTAAGATTTTGCTGTTTCCTTAGATGTAAGATTTTCTTTAGACTTAAGATTCCGCTGTTCTTTTAGATTTAAGTTTTATTGTATCCATATATCAACGTATTCAACCACTGTATTATATTTTACATTATGCGGCATATTACTGTGTGTTAATTCTCGTTTCGAATATAACTATTCGAGGCGGGCGGTATGTTCGGGAATCGCGAAACATCTCATATGTTAAATTGCGATCATCGACCCGCATTCTCGCCGTGTTGTCGTTTCACGTGTTTACGCGCGAGACCTTGTCAGCGCCTGGAGTTCCCCCGAATTTCCACGAAAGCCAGCTCCGTTTCTCGAAAATAATCGCGTTATTTCTCGAACTATCTTCCCCCTCCTCGCGCGTTCTAGCGACCGCTCCGAAATTCAGCTGACATACCGCTCGCGCTCAGAAGCCTTTGTACCGTTGTAACGAACGAATAAAAGTCGATACCAATATACAGCACATCCGAATAAACGTCGTTTTCTCGATCCTAACGATCCTAATTACCTTGACTGCCGGGTCTTCTTACAAGGCTATACCAGCCCACCGCGCTCAACGAACGATACCCGGTCGCGAGTGCACGGACTTTGACCTTGTTTTTACTGCGTGTCGTAATTGTTCACCGACGATGACTTTACTTTTCAATGTTTTTAATGTGAACTCCAGTAGTTATTATTTTTAATTTTATATTTTTATTTCTGTAGTATTAAATGTAATATGCCCTGAGGATGACCAAGTAAGGTCGAAACGTTGGCTTGATAATTAAAATTTATATTTAGTGTTTTATTAACATCCTAATATTGCTCGAAATATCGGCCGTGTTATTACTTAGCTTTTGCTTTAGACGAGCGATAATACTTTTATTTATTGTTAACCTATGCTAAGTTGTAAAGCAAGGTCCACCCTGCCTATCGGCGGAGGGGGTGTGGGAGGGGGGCCGAAGGGCCACTCTTGCACCCCCCCCCCCCCGCGTGTGTGTGTGTGTGTGTGTACACCATGTGACTGCAACATATTCATCAGCAAAAGTCAAGCGATATGCATTATAAGTATACATAGGTTTTAAATTCGCGCACTTTTGCATACGCGTGCGGCTACGGAGCATGCGCATGTGGCCGCAGGGCATGTTCGTGGTCGCTACTAGTCGCTACATCGCGTCGGTATGACAGGTCTCATAACCTGATAGTCGTCAACTTTAACAGTTAATATCTCGCTTCGCGGGGCAGAGCGACGCTTTTTTCTGCCAGATTCTTTCGTTTTAAGCAAAAACGAATTGATTAAGCCTAATTTCATCGAAATCGGTGAGGAGGACCGTCTCCTTCAATATTACCAAAAAAATTGAATTTCGACCATTATTAAGAAAGTTATGAGCAAAAAACCAAAAAAAGAGCGGTTTTTTTGAAAATTCAATATTTTTTGAACCAGTGATCAAAAAAATCTCAAACTTTACCAGAAAGCCTCTTTTGAGGGGTACTAAAAAATACCAAAAAATTAAGAAAATCAAAAACAAAAATTTTTTAAACCGTCCGATTTGGCGTGGAATGCCCCATATGTAATCAACGAACAGCCATAAGGGTAGATGCAAAGCCAGAGCGATGTGCGTAGCCTAGATTAGATAATTCATGCATAATCCGATATTAGAGTGTAACGCGTAAAATCGAATTATATTTCATGTTCGAGCGGTCTAATGAATAGTTTCCAACGAGCACGAAACTTAACAAGCAGACAAACAACATTCCTGAGTGTTTGTCTAACCTGTTTATCCGACGCGTAGTTGCGATCAGGCGATGATCACGTGACGGCTGATGCAATAACAAGAGTGGGGGTACCCGTTAGGAGGGGACGCGCCCATCGACCAGCGAACACTCGAGGAGTTTATCGGCAGAGCGCGAGCTGTTAACACGTCTCTGATAACAACCGGTGATCCCGCGTACGGAGCGATATCCGATGTATTGCGAAAGCGAGAAATTTTGCAATACTTAAACAATTGTGCGCGAGTTACGCGTAACAGTAAAGGAAGTCTATCGGGAGAGCTGGTACTGACAACACGTATCCGAAATAGCTCTCGTAACAACCGGTGATCCCGCGAAAGGAGCGATATCCTGTTAACCGTGAATATCTTAGAATTTCGCGACAGTGCAAAGTTGTGCGAGATATACGCGTAGCGAGTATAGGAGACTGACGGGAAAGTGTGATTCGTATGACACGACTCTCGATACAACCGCGGATCCGACATACCGAGCGATATCCGACAATTATTCGCGAATCGTGTTCCTGAGCGAGACTTGTGACATTTTTCGAATTCGACATCCGTGTACGAAACCAAGGACAGTCATACGGGAGGATACTGTGTATTCTCGTGACAACCGATGATACCCGTGTTGCGGATCGTTGGACGATTTATCTCGAGTTTACGCGATTTTGTGCACCACGAGCGAACTGTAACTATCGATCACGACGCGACACCGCGGGTGAAAAAAAATCACTGTGAATCGAAATGTAATGACTGTTTATTCAAATATACATGAATAAATACATTGTTATATAAAGTGATATCCTGAGTGTGAGAGTTCATTCGACGATATCCTGCGACCTGTCCTGAGTCACCTTCCAAGCGGGAGATACTTCGTAATACGATATTCCTGCAAAATAAAGAATTCCAGTGCGAGTAAATGCCCTTCGCTTGCGATACAAGCGTATGATATACGATACTTACCTGAGATTCTGCGACGATCCTGTGGGTCCATCCGAGGCGAACGAGGTCCGAGCATTGTTGGTAGAAACGGCTTCCACGTTGAAGATCCAGCGACGACGAGCGAGAGCGGCCAGCAGCAGCAGCAGTCCGGAGCACCTGAAACAAAGAAAAAGGGGAATTAGTCGACAGATACGGTTAGTTGTATACTTACCTTTCTCGATTTAACGGGTAAAATCGAGTGGCGACCGTGTTTTCACGAATCTTTAATAATTCGGTAATAATGATGAATGAGTCGTATCACGCGTGACCTTGCAGCCGGTGGCTACATCGTTGACGGCGCAGCCCGGAGGATCGAGCCAGCGGACATCCGGGAGGACCAGCCCGTCTAGCGTGGCATTTGCCACGACCAGGGAGTGCAGGGTCGCGGTGGAGACGCTGCTCGCCACCCAAACGGGATACCTTCCCCGGGAGTGATCCCGTTCGAAGCAGCGCCCGTAACAGCGTCAGATGACCTCCCGTCCCGCTCTTTATTTTGTTTTCGGTGCAAATAGCAAGTCATAGCTGTCGAGGCTTCGCTTTATTTATTTTTTATTTATGCGCACCACGAGCCCGTTTGATTTTCCGTGCCCATAATTTTTTTTTTATTATTATTTATTTTCCGTTCATGGTTATAAATAAATTATTTATTTTCGATTCTCTTATTAAAGGCCCATAGCGGCAATATAAAACATAAATATACATATATATAGGTATATCGATAAGTATAGAGTGCCTTATTTCCTATTCTTTGCCGTCCCGATAGGAATAAGGATTAGTTTAAGATATATTTAATCGATAGTCAATAAGTTTAGTTAGTAAGGGGAACAACCCCGTGATTCAGCGTTATCGCGCGTCCGCGTGAACAGTCGCACGTGTCATCGCGCGTCCAAGACATAATAGTGCATCGTGCACGAAACTCGAGTCACACTGAGCGTTCGCGAGGAATGCCGTCATAGAGCGACTATCGTGCGCGCCCGATGCACGAATAAGCGAATTAGATCCGCGACGAATGATCGTGCGCGGGAAGTCGGGTACGATTATTGTACGGTCGAGAGGATCATCCGAGGTGATGATACGAGTCACCAGGGACACGCTTCACGTGTCCTCGACGAAGTCGAGCGAGTGTGCGGCGACACCGCGGTACCCACCGTGTCTCCGATATAGAGCGATACATGTGTGTTCACCGAACACCGACGAGCGTCCTAAAGGTGAGTTTACACAGATTCGACGTCTGTGCCGGAGGTATATAGCGCAGACATGATGCGGGCGAACTAACTTCACGAACGTGTTCTCGGGATGTCAATGAAGACGTCCACGGTGATAAATTAGAATTTTGAACATTGTGCTACAAAGTTCTAGCGCAGACCTCGTACAGCCAAACCACCATCGGCGATGGCCTATCGAGGTCCTAAATAGGGTGTATACCGACTTTCACCCCGATCCGACCTGGATGCCGGAAACACCCAGCACGGACACCTTCCTCAGGAACAATCGCGTGCGTTAGCTTTGTTGACCCTTCGGGAATGCAGCGCACCAGGTCCCGTCGATCTGCGAACTCTGCGCGCCGAGATCGACCCACACATCGTCTACAGGGACAACACCCCTACGGATGCATTTCCGGGAGCGTGATAGGCCCCAATATCGCGATCTCGCGTCAATCCGTCACGTGTGCCCCGAAAATCCGCGCACACCCGTGCGAGACGAAATTAATTGTATTGTATCATCTTACGGGATGTCAATCAGCAGTGTTATCAAGATCCCAAGCGAATCAAATGATTGCGCGCCGAGATCCTGGCACACGCGTCTGCGCTGCAAAAATACCCTATAAATGTATATATGCGATAGCATCGAGCATCATTGTCAATTGCGAGCGATACCCGTGGCCCGGAACCTAGGATACATGCATAATTTCGTATCTGAGCGAGATTTGTAAAATAGCGATATTTCGTGATATGTAATATTCTCGACATGTATTCGCGAGCCGTCTCTAGCGAACGAGAAACAACAGCGAGAACAAAACAACATTCCTACGTGTTTGTCAGACCTGTTTGTCCGATACGTAGCTGTGAACAGGCGACGATCACGTGATGGCTGACGCAATAGTAGGAGTGGGGGTAGCCACCCGAGTGGGGACGCGCGCCGTTGCGAATGATCGTTCGTACGAGGAGTCTATCGGGAGAACGCGACGCGACAACACGTTCTGACAGATATACGTGGCGAACATACACGTTCTCGTGACAACCGATGATCCCGCTCGCGGAGCGATATCCGTCAACCAAGTTTTCGTGATACGTGAACGCGATCGATACTTGTGATAGACATTCGTGTTCTGATATCCGTGTAACAAAGCGCGAACAGTCATACGGGAGAATACGTAAGATTCTCACGATCACCGATGATACTCGAGCGACGGAGTGTCGGACATTGCGAATTTATCCGAGTTTTCGTGATTTTACGCGACACACACGAAATTGTATCCAGCGATCACAGTGTGACGCCGCGGGTGATAGTAAATCATTGTGAAACGCATTGTACTGAACATTTATTCTGAAATTACATGAATAAATACCTTGTTATTTAAAGTGATATACCGAGTGTCTGAAATCATTCGACGATATCCTGTGACCTGTCCTGAGTCACCTTCCATGCGGGAGATTCATGCGCAATCATCATTCCTGCGGAAATCAAGTGCGAGTAAATGCACATTGCTTACGCTACAAGCATACCGTATACGAGATACTTACCTGAGATTCTGCAACGACGATCCTGTGGGTGCTTCATCCGTGACGATCCATTGGTCCTGAGCATCGTTGGTAGTAAGCGGCTTCTACGAAGGAGATCCATCCGTAAGGCGAGACGCAGAGCGGCCAGCAGCAGCAGCAGCAGCAGCAGTCCGGAACACCTGAAACAGAAAAAAAAGAGAGAATTAGTCGACAGATACGGTTAGTAGTATACTTACCTTTCTCGATTTAGAGGATAAAATCGAGTGGCGACCGTGCTACGCGAACTTTGAATATATTTCGGTAGTTAAACGAATGAGTTGTGTCACGCGTGAACCTACGTGCCCGGTTACAACCTAACGTGTCCGGTTACAATCTAACCTTGTTTTTACTTTCATGGCAGCCCATATGGCGGTCGCAGCTGCTTTCTCGCCGAGAGTCGAGTCACTCGCTGTTACGCGCTTGCGCGCTCTCTCAGCGAGCGCTAGATCAGCAGCGTGTCGATCAACGAGATCGTTGCTTCGCGAATAAGCGATGTCGTGCTCGCGACACGCCGCGTCCAACGGATTTGCACCTCGATCTCCGCGCGCTAGCCGCTTCGCGAAACGAGTACCGGGTCCGCAGAACTGATAACCGGGTACATGTAGCTCGAAAGGAAGAGCATTTATCGTCTTGTTTAACAATCCACCGCCGATACCGCTACTGTGCGTTGCGCGCGACATTCAACGCAATCCTTGATGAGTGGCGGTGGACCGTCTATTTGTGACTGATGCCACGGTCGATTGTAATGTTCCAGGCACACGCGGCAACTCTGCACCTCGGCATCCGCTCTCAGATGATTCGGCAGTTTTCTCCACAGTCGTTCAACACAATCGGGAATGTCGCGCAGCAGAACGATCTTCGGCATGTACTGCAGCTGTTCGGCGGTCAGTTCGAAAATATCGTGCTTATCCGTCAACAGGATAAACATCGCGATTGCCGCGCGAATCGATCGACAATTCGCGGTACAAGTGTAAAAAACAAGTGTGCACGCACGCGCGCGATACGGACAAATGAGATTCGTACGACAGCCGCTGACAATAGGAGTGTCAAATCTCGACCGCAAAACGCGACTGACATCGAGCGGAGCGGTTCGAGAAGCGCAACGACACGGCCCGCTGTTACCGAGCGCGATACGCTGCATCATTTGTGGCCCCTCAAATTGCGGCAAGACGAACGTTCTAATGAGTTTGCTAGAGAGTCCACACGGGGTGCGTTTCGAGAACGTGTACGTGTACTCGAAATCCTTGCAGCAGCCAAAGTATCGATATCTCGAAAAGCTACTCGAATCGATAGACGAGATCGGTTATCATGCGTTCACCGATAATCGTGACGTCATACCACCGAACGAAGCCCTACCCGATTCGATATTCGTATTCGATGACGTGATCTGCGACCGACAAGACGCGATCAAAGAATACTTTGCAATGGGTCGACATTCGGATGTCGATTGTTTCTATCTCTGTCAGACGTACGCCAAGATACCGAAACATCTCATACGCGACAACGCGAATCTGCTAATCCTATTCAGACAGGACGGTACCAATTTGAAACACGTGTACAACGATCACGTGAACACCGATATGCCGTATGAGGATTTTTGCGCATTATGTCGCGAATGTTGGCAACGCAAATATGGCTTCTTGGTAATAGAAAAAGATAGCGCGCTACGCAACGGCAGATACAGACGTGGCTTCAACGACTTCGCCGTGCTGTAGATCAATCAGTCGGTAACAATGAGCAGCGCGAAAATAACCTCAAAGGACATCGCCGAGCGGGAGAGAACCGCGAAAGAGATCGCCAAGACGCGCGGCTCGATTCGCAGAAAATAGAGAGCGTTGAAAACCGGCAAGATAGAGAGCGAGATCGCTCTCGAAAGGCAATTTAAGCCGATCATCGATCCGCTGAAGCAGATCGCCGAACGGGGAGGTATCACAAAAGGTATCGTCGTTAAGAAGAAGCGCGAGGATAGCGACGACGATGGAGAAATCGCGCGGGAAACTAAGCCTAAAAAGAAACGATCGAGCACCACGTCAGACATGCTCGCGATTCGTTCCACGCCTCTGGAACCGCGGAGGTTGTCGAGCGTCGCTTCGGACACGCTCGCGATTCGATCCAGCACGCCTCTGGAACCGCGAAAGTTGTCGCTGAGGGAGGAAGACGTCTTCCAGTCGCCGCAACCTTCTCTCGAAACTTCCATCAGAGAGGCTCTGCAAACGCTGGAAGGACGCGAGGATTTGCGAAAGAGTAATTTAGGACCCTTGGGAAAGAAATACGTGGACGCTCCTTTCTTCGGCGGGGACACGATCGATCACGTTTACGGCGTGTACTTCACGAACGTTGGCCCGATGCTCAGCGACAAACGGTTCGAAATGCTCGCGGACGATTCCGTGATCGTGGACGGGGTGACGTACAAGGGCACGCCCGGCTTGTACGAGTTGATCTTCAAGAGACACCCCGATGACGCAATCTACACCAAGGATGACCTACACAAATATAGAAGTCTACTGGTGGCGACGAACGCTCATAAACGCGGTCATAAAGCTGAGAATCCTATCAAGGGTAACAAGGGGCACAAGTTCGTAGACATCATCGCTCCACTCGTGACCCGCGCCAGAATCGGCAGCGCTAGAAAGGGCGCCGGCGTGACCAATCTACCGTCGACCATGAGATTCTAAAAAACGCGACGTCAATCATTACTCAACGTACTCAGTGATGAAAGCGTCAGTAGTGGAGAGATTCAATCGCACACTCAAAGAGAACATGTGGAAACTCTTCACGCTTAACGGAACGTACGAATGGGTCAACGCGTTACCGAGTCTGCTGTCGAATTACAACCACCATCGACATCGAACGATCGGAATGCGACCAGTGGACGTGACACCCGCTGTCGCCGAAAGACTTCTATCCACGGTGTACAGTCGCACGAAGATCGCCGGCCCGGCGAAATTCAAAGTAAACGATCCGGTACGCATAAGCAAATTCAAGACGATATTCGAGAAGGGCTACACTCCAAACTGGACCACCGAGATCTTTCGCGTCGCCAAGGTACAACGGACCAATCCTGTGACGTATCTGCTAAAGGATTACCGTGGGGAAACGATAGCCGGAGGATTCTACGAGTACGAGTTGCTCCGAGTGTCCAATCCCGATGTCTCTCTCGTGGAAAAAGTGCTGCGCAAATGGGGTAACTAAGTGTACGTGAAATGGTTGGGAATGGACAGTTCGCACAATTCCTGGATAAATAAGACAGCTGTATTATAATATATTTTATACTGTTATATATTTTTTTTATAGAAATAAAATCGTGTACATATTGCGATATACAAATATTCTTTTCTCTCTCTCACTTGCGCCGATATATTATAAATACAGTTCTTCGAAACTAATCCTGCCTTTATGTAATAAGCGCAAGAAACAATACCGCACTCCATTTATTCTTACATTATGTTAATGTTATATAAATCTTTTTTTCGCAATAAATTTTAAAATTCTATAAAATGTCACATTTATGAAAAAAAATATAATGTACATTCTGTTGATTCGACTGTTGTTACACGCGAGACAACGAGACAAAATAACCCCTTGAAAACATAAAACCATCTCGCTGGGGTACAAACGTCGATTGTGAAAAAAACAATTTTGTCACAAAAGACGTTTGTACCCCAGAGAGATGTTTTTATTAAAATTTATTGAGACAAATTAGACTCGGGAAACATTTACCAAAGAAAAAAATAAAAAAAGTTCCTAATTCGATGTAATCGAAAAGCCATGGGGATTGAGCGAATTGCAATACGCCATGTATCTTTTGTAACGCGAAAACCGTGACGCATGCAATTTTGAAGATTGCGATAGTGTATGACGTAACGCTTCTTATCGTACACAGTCGCGTGGAGCTTGACGGGAAAACAAACGGAAAAAAAATGAAAAATTCATGATTGAAGATGAGAGCTACACCACGCTCTATCTAAAAAAAAAACCTTCTTTGGTTCTTTGTCTTCCGAGTCTATTTCAACATTTTTGTTACAATACATTTTTTCTATTTTACAACGCATTAAAAAAACAGCGTAGTTCTTCCCCATATATTTTAAATATTATTTACCGTTATTAAGGCAGCGTAGTTCTTTCACCAAGGATTAATAAAAAAATATAATGTGATAAAGAGAAAAAAAGAAATTAATAAAAAATCTAATGTGATAATAGAACAAACAATGGAAATATATATTATATGTATATAAAAAATTAAAAAAACAGCGTAGTTCTTCCACCAAGGATTAATAAAAAAATATAATGTGATAAAGAGAAAAAACAAAAAGAAATTAATAAAAAATCTAATGTGATAATAGAACAAACAATGGAAATATATATTATATGTATATAAAAAAAGTATCTCGCGCGTTTATTCTTTGCGCGATCCCCCTCCATTTTCCCTCACTGATATTCCGTAATGTCCCCACGGTAGAGTGTCGAAGGAATCGGGCGCAACGCATCATTTATCGTCGTAAGGATTAAGAGCTAGCTTCAACTCGGACACGGTGTACACCTCGTGCAGCTTCGAGCGCAAGCACGACTGACGTCGCGACTGCTCCGTCACGTTGAGCAGACACCGCTTGTAATCGTCGAACGTTATCATTCTCGCAACCACGTTCCTTTATCCTCTTAGTGTCGTCTTTACCAATCACCTTCAGAGCGTACATCTTCGCTCTGAGCCCTACGAACTCAGTCATTATCGCACAGTTGTTTTCATCTTTCATCAGACCGGGTATTTTCTTGTTCGCGCACGGCATACCGTACGCGTTGCCCTCGGGATAGTCACTCGTATCAAATCTCGCGATATCGCGCCTGATATTCTCGTACGCGTCGTCGCATTCTAGGTGATATATCAAGCTATCGGTGTCCGTGTACATTAGTTTACACCTATCGCGATACAACGGTACCATGTAATTGTAATGAAATTCATACACGAGCATCTTAGATATCTCTAGAATGCACATGCCCACGTAGATCGGCTTGTTGCATTTCACCTCGAGCCTGCGTAGCTCGACGGCCATCAAATCCTCCGAGAAAACGCTTCTACTGTGAAAATTCGGCTTAGCGATCATTGCCTCAGCGCCGTATACCCCGTCCCAGCGCGTGACGAGACGCACATCGACGTGCTCGCGCACGTTCTCCATTGTTTTTCCGAATACCGCGTTGTTCATCAATTTATACATATTTCTCTCAAACTCGTTATTCGCGAGAGTTCTAAATCTCGTGTTAAGCTCTATATAACTGCTAAGCCACCGAGATTGCGCGAATCGCAACACACGATGAATCTTCGTTACGCACAACCCGTATCGCACGCATTGCTGCAAATTTCGATAATGCACCACGTAACGCGACTTGTCATAGAGCGTGGCCAGAAGTTTAACGTACCGTTTTTCTGGAGGCTTTTCTCGCGTCGGGCAGAACGGAAGATCCGCGTGGACGTCGTGGAGCTCCCGCGGATACGCGAGGTCAACCTCTAGTATGTAACCGATAGACGAGTCCGACGTCACGGACATAACGTTAAAACTCTCGGGATCGTCAAGCCATCGAAAGTCCGCGTAGGGTAAGGGCTCGCACATCGCCCAGCCGTACAGATTGTTCACGTCGAAATACATAAGGTACGTCGACGGTTCTGACGAATCGTACGACGACATGTACTTGTTGTTGGCTCGCGCGTATCTGTGCGAACATTGGCTAAGACCGCCGCGGATACCGTGCTCCACGAACAGCAACATATCAATATCGGTAAGCAGTTCGAATCGAACACCCGTGTGCTTCAACATAGCGTCCCACGTGTATCCCGGTAGAGTGTAATAGTGCGCGGGATCCAATCCGTAACTGTCAACGCAGTTGTTGCGAAAATTTTCGAAAATATCCGCCAAAAGCAATACATCCGTCTTATGATACAGGTCGCTGTACTCGCCGAGATTATTTACGCGAAAACGACGCCAAACGTTCAACGCGTGCTCGTAATCGCTCTCGCTCGCGACGTCGCCGGACAGCGAACTGTAGAAGGCCGCGCGCGGTGGCAGCTCGGTCTCCGACAGTTTATCCACGCTGTCGAGATACTCGTACGGAAATACGCTCTTTCGCGTGAGCAAATCGAAATCGTCCTCGCTGATTTCCCAAAACTCAGACCGCGTAATCCTTAGCCTGGACTTGTCGAGATACGACGCTAATTTCTCAAGACTGGTACCAAGAAACCTGAACGAATCCACGAATCGTAACTTAACGCGATTTCCCCAACAATTGTGCTTCGTCTCTTTGACGTTCTTCGTGAACGATATGTACGTCTCCTTGTTGATCGGCAGCAAGTCGAAACTGTTGGCTATGTCTTTGATAATAAAATGAGCATCGTAACCCGACAGATTGTGAAAAAACACAGGAATAACGAACGAATCTTTGTAATTCAAATTACAGGACAAATGTGCGGGACCTCTGTACCGACCGGTCAAATAACAGTGATCGCGCACACGATAATCATCCTGTTGAAAAAATCTGCCGCATATGTGACAACGCGTCGCGCTACAAAATTCGCTTCTCTCTTCCGACGTGAGCTCCGCCATGATCACGTTTCTAGTGAGTATCGTTCTCACACGATGCGCGATATCGTTGAGCTCATTCACGAACCACGACACGCAATCCTCGCCGCGTCGCGATCTGTACATGGATAAACTTTGATTGTACGAGCAACACAGATAATAACCGACGCTGAACGGTCTGTGATGCTGATATATATAAGTCGCGTCGAATGTCGCTTGATGATCCGTTTCATCCCTCTTCTCCAGCACGCATTCCAGGTCAGCGTACACCACGAAGGAGAGTCGCTCTTTCCTGATCTGATTTTGAAAATACAGCAACTTCTCGTCGTCGCTCGGAAGAAGAATGGCGCAGTCGTTCATCTTTCCGCAGTCCACACCGTGAGCGATCAATCTCTCGCTCGTACCGAAGTAGTGCAGACAGCTGAAAGATAAAAAAAACAGTATACTCTGGTCCGTCATATTTTTTAATCTTTTTTTTATACATACCGATCACATATATGCTTCTTCGAATTATTACTGCTCAGCTGTGACGACACCAATCGAGAGAGATTCCTTATCCACGCGTAATGACCAACGTTATCGCCGCGTCGCGCATCCTTCAGGTACAACAAATTGACGTGACGATCTCTCTTGTCGTCGGTGAGACGCAAAGGAACAATCACTTCGTTCCGCACGTTCTTCTTCTTCCTATTCGTCCTCACCTCTCCCTCGCGAACGGTGAACACGTTTACGGATATATCGTTGAGACGTTCGAATTTGGTGATCCGCCTCAGAGCCATGGGAAACTCGATTCCCTCAAAATTCAATATCGCCGAATAAGGAGGATACTCGTGCCATCTTCCCGGATTTTTCGGAACGGGATACAACGCGGCTACGATCGACCGAGCGAAACACGCGTTGTCCATCCGCTGCACGTTGACCACCGATCGCGTATGTTTTATCCACGATGGAATCTCCATCCAGCATCCCGCGCACATAGGATTGCACTTGTTGATATTCACCATCAAATTCGATATACGCGACAACGCCCATCCGCTGTCCCGTTCCTGAAACTCTTCGAGAGCCGTTAGAGTTACGCCCATCACGCGACTATCGTACCATTCTAGCAGATCTGACGTGGGAAGAAGCATATAGTTGCTCGTAGCGATACTCTTGACCGCGGTTTCACCACTCGTGGTGACAAATTCTCCATTGAAAAGAGTGTTGACCTTGAGACAACCATGTCTCTCGAGATTGTCGCGCACATGACCGAGCATCGTGTCTCTCGCCTCCTCGAGAAACCGTCGAGGCTCGACGTGATCCTGATTTATCACCACACCGGTCAGGACGCGTCTATCGAAGGCCGTATCGATCTCCGCCCACGAAAATCCTCTCGACACCGACGCCGACGTCGACGACACCGACGAAGACGTGGATGGTTCATCGAGACCGGCACCCACGTGCGCGAAAAAACGTCGACACAGACGATTCCTGACTCCCTGTAATATCGCAATTTGACAGGCCAAAGAATTGATCTCTTCAGTCAACGTCAGTCGAGATCGTCCGCGACATTTCTCGCGCATTATCTCTAGAAGCGCGTCACAACGTCGCGACCATGCGCGATACGAATCTACCGAGTCGACGCTCGTCTCGCGTTCGACAAGATCGCGATACTCTTGCTTTTCACGCTCCTCCATGTTTCCTTTATCGCAACCACACGGCGTAATCGCCCGAGGGTATTTCAAATTTTAGCCTTTCACAAATATCGCGACGATACTCGACCCGACTCTTACCGTTTACCCCCCCTTTTCGTGATACGTCTCGGAATTGTACGATAGTAACGCACCGCTCTAGAACTGTACGCGATCACCGTTTGAATCCACATTTTCTCTCGCGGATCCAGAATTCCAATTTCCCTTCGCAAATGATACGTCGGCAGATTCCATCGACGTTCCTCCTTCACCACGTGGCTCCCTAAATCTTCATTTACGTGATACAGACTGTAACACCGATCGGACTTCCAAGAAGCATCACTATGAGTGCTCGCTGTCGTCGACGTCGATAGCGTCTCGTGGCAACACAGATCACTATCACTGTCGCGATCCTTGCACTCACAATCAGAATTCTCGGAACTCGAGAAATAGGTGAAAGTCGACAGATGTGTGACTGCGTTGGCATTATCACTACCGCTCGCGTCGGACGCGATTTCCTCATCCTTTTCCATTTCTCGACATTTTTTTCCTTTTTTTCACAATCTTTAAACGCGAAAAGCAAGAAGAACGACGCTGCACCGCGCGTATATTACGATATGCGAGCGGCATCGGGAAACGAACACGTTTATATACCTACCTGTTTGTATACCTAGCGTCGGAAGCGAATCTAAAAAAGACTGCGATGAGATAATTTGCAGTTACCGCATCGACTTATGCCCTCCAGCGACGTACAATCTGATAAAAATCACGCATTCGTCTTGTCGTAAGCAACATGCAATGACCTTGATCGATTGCGTAATAACACGTGTATGCTCGATGTGACGGTTAGCATATCGGAGAGAGAGACGAGGCGCGAGGTAGGAGGTCAGCGTCTTGCGTAACGCGACCAGTCTCACGCGGTACGCGTACCGGGGGAGACGTTTGGTGGAGGCCCGCGGGCGGTCGGAGTGGTGGGTCGGTCGACCCCCCACCCGACGGGGTTTCATTTTCACACGGGGACTATCTCCAACCGGGGGGTGGTGCGGTCGGAGACACGGGGGAAGCGCGTGGTCACAGCACCGCACAACAGATGGTGCTGTACGTGCTTCCCGTCCCACCGCACCACCCCCCGATTGGAGATAGTCCCCGTGTGAGATGAAACCCGTCTCTCTCTCCTACTACTGGGCAAACCTCGTAGAAAGATTCAATAAGTGCTTTGTGTTATAATTTAAATTAAGTTAACGCAAAGATATTTAACGAAACGGATTGTTTAGAAAATAATTTTTGCATTGTAAAATTTTGTATTGTAAAATACACGGTATAATTTTTTGTATTTGTTTTAATTTTCATATGTTAATAATAGTTAATAATAGTCTTGGCTTTTATCCGTTATCAAAATTTTCTGCAAGGAGGTACTTCTGACAAGAGTAAAAAGTGATTTTTGGTGCAAGAAAAAATTATTTCTATTATTACAATGCGTAAGAATATTGCATGCGACGCGCGCGAAGGCATAGCGCGGCCGCCGCGGCCGGCCGCCGCGCGATGCGCGGCGGAGCGTTCACGCACACTATCAGGCGCGCGGCTCACCGACGTTCGCCCGGCTAAAGAACGACGCTGGTTGGACTAACTTTACTCAATGATTACGGCTTTGTTAAGCATTATAGAAAAATTGGTTCAGGACTACTGAGTTTTTGACAAGGAATACCGCTATGTAGTTAGTGGGCGGTCTTTTAGTAACACCCTGTATATATCGCAAGACAAGGAAACAACAAATAACATGAATTTACAATTTTTCTAATATGGAAGAATAGGCATGGTGAAGAAATTCAGTGTCCGTTTGTAAATTGAGACCATTCTTTTGTAACTGGATGTACACCATCTCAGATACAAGACATTTGGACAAAAATTTTTCCTTATTAAGAATTAATACGTTCTCCCAATCAAAATCATGCTTACAATGTACTCTGTGTTCCGCGATGACAGACTTCGGAGCATTTTTCCTGCGGATATGACTTTCATGTTCCGAAATTCTAGTTTGCAATTTCCTCAAAGTTTGTCCCACATATGAGGCATCACAATCTTTACAGCAAATCTTATAAACTACATTTTTGTTAGACTTAACTGGGAGAACATCCTTATGTACCTTAATAAAGTTAGACTTGACAAGAGATGCCGTCCACTGTAAAAACATAACCTGTGTGATTGTTGTCATCGAGCACAGTCTCCGCGTCTTGGGTTACGTGCGCTGTGTATGTGTAACGCGTTTCTTTCTTCGAATAATTTTTAGTCGCCGAATAATTAACCGGTAGTAATTAATAATAATGAATCGATAGATTCGTTCGTAAATGCCTAATTCTATCGATCAAGTGCGTAAGTAAATCCGTGAAAGTGTTGATACGTGTTACAATTTATAAAAGACGGAAAACTTCTGGCTGATTATTGTGATTGCGCGTGTGTTCTTTCTTCGAATAATTTTCAATCGCCGATTAATCGGTAGTGATTAATAGTAATGAATCAATAGATTTGTTTATAAATCACTCAAGTGCGTGGGTAAATCCGAGTGCGTATCACGATACGTCATGACCATTTATAAAATCAAAAACTCTGGCTTATTATTCGATGTGGATTTGTTACATGGGAACGTGAGGTACGATCCACGATGAAATTATTCATCCGTCAAGCTACAGCAGTACGAAGACATCGAATCTCTACAAGGTAAGTGAGTGAGTGAGTGAGTGAGTGAGTGAGTGAGTGAGTGAGTGAGTGAGTGAGAGAGAGTGACCGTGTATGTGCATAAGCAATTATTGAGATCCCATAAGCTCAGGCACTCGCAAGTTGCATTCTTGCGTAAAGACACATGGCAGTCTCGCGATGCGCTTATTACTTGGTGCGAGACACTACCGTGTCTCTTGATCAGCGCGTGTAGCTGATCGCAGCGAGCGCCGTGCTTAACGCCCGCGTCGGACGGTGAGTTGCGCCGCCCCTGCCTACCTTCTGTACGCGCCTCGTTATTCGCTAAATATTTTCTGCAATAATTCAAAAAGTAAGCTTCGGACAAAATTTTCGTAGAGGAAAAATCATCTCAGAATTAATTCAAGAATGCGTCTTTACAAGGACGCGGGGTTGTTGTGAATCACCCTGTATATAAAATTCTTATGTCCGTTTCTACCAATGTAGATTAACTTTAAAGAAGAATAGAACGAATTATAATGATCACGTAGGAAACACATTCTTGTAATTCGCAATAGTGCAATATTTGCTTATCTATCACTACAATAACCGATAAACATCAAGTATATTGCAGCGGGTGAAGCTGTTAGGATTTAATTGTGCGAAACCTAAAAAAATAGAACGATTTATAATGATCACGTACAAAACACATTCTTGTAATTCGCAATAGTGCAATAATATTCACTTTACTTACCTATCACTAGGATTAACAATAAGCATCAGGTAATAAAGCAACAGGCTCATGAAGCTCGTGGGTTAAAATCGTTCAACTTACATTTTATTTTTTCAAATTCGAAATAGAAAAAAATAAAAAGTAAGTTAAACGGATATTATTAAAGTTAATCTACGTATAATAAAATAATCGTGCGAGATGCGGCTACTGTTATTCAACTAACCTTTTTGTCGTAATAATCCAAATGGCGAATGCTACTTGTTTCGTATTCACTTTATTCAATTTGCCGAATACAATTATTTGCCGGCACCACCCCGACGGGTGCGAAACGAGAAGAATAAATTCGCTTTCTACTGGTTGAACGGAAGACTCGATCTCGCGACGTGAACACGTGCGCACTGCACCACGGCTCACTTCCGGTTCCAAATAGAACTGTCTGATCGGAAATTTTGACTCGCCAAATCGCTCTGCCTGCTACCGGCACGGAAATCTTGACGAGCGACAGATTAGTCGCCCTTACGAACGGAAATCTTGTCCGCGATCGATGGAAATCTTGAGCGCGAGACAGATTGGCGAGCGCGAACACGGCGGATACCAGAGGTTGAGCTTTCGGGTGAACTCAGTGCCGTTAGCGAGGGCGAAAGAATCGCCACGCTACGTTAAATCGGGTGATAAACTCGCGGTCACGCGCCGATCGCGTAATGGCGGAACTTGCGATACGTGCACTTCGCTGACAAACGGAGTTTCGCTGAGCGGGGCGGCGGCGCCGCGCTAATTCACGCTCAGGCGGTCCTCGCGGAATCTGAATCGCACGACAGACTCATTGCTCCGAACGATTGGCGGCGATACCGCGCACTTGGGTGGGATTCCACGCACTTTGGAACAAACACGTCTGCACGAGGATGACTCCGGAAACGAACGCTTCACGTTACGGACCGCAGGCCGATCACCTCCGCGAGGATCGCCTGCGCGTAGAGGATATCCGACACGCGGCGTGCTCCGATTTGCTCCGATACGTGACGGCGCTGCGCAGCTGACCGAATTGTCGGACGCGAAGATAACGCGCGTGCTCGGAGTTGCGCAGAAGCTCCGATTTCGCGTACCGGAAATGAGGCACCGCGCTACTCGTGATGTCGACCGGATAATCGACCGAGAGGGGGGAAGACTTCGCTCAATGCTCGCGTGCCGATCGATAAAGGGCCACGAGGCTGAAGGCAGGGGTGTGTCAGCCCCAGTCAGCCTCGTCGCCCGAGTTTTACCTTAAATTCTAGACGCGATCTTTAACACTACTGTTGCTGTTCGCGGAGTTCGCAAACGCTTCCAAACGCTAACGCTACCCATGCACTACCTCGGAAGGAAGAGCGTTGGTAACGAACAGTTATGACGTATAACACTACCAGTAATGACGTCACGACAGCGTTTGGTAGCGCTATCATAGAGCTCCGCGAACAGCCAGTAGCGCTAGGTAGCGCTAATAGCGTCTCCCGGAACGCACCACTAGAGATATCATTGCCACCTTTGACTAGAGAAGATACGGCCTTAGAGGCGTTCAGGCATAATCCCACGGATGGTAGCTTCGCACCACCGCCCGCTCGACCGAGTGCGTGAACCAAATGTCCGAACCAGCGGTTCCTCTTGTACTGAGCAGGATTACTATCGCAATGACTAATTATCAGTAGGGTAAAACTCACCTGTCTCACGACGGTCTAAACCCAGCTCACGTTCCCTGTTGGCGGGTGAACAATCCGACGCTTGGCGAATTCTGCCTCGCAATGATAGGAAGAGCCGATATCGAAGGATCAAAAAGCGACGTCGCTATGAACGCTTGGCCGCCACAAGCCAGTTATCCCTGTGGTAACTTCTCTGACACCTCTTGCTGAAAACTCTTCAAGCCAAAAGGATCGATAGGCCGTGCTTTCGCAGTCTCTATGCGTACTGAACATCAAGATCAAGCCAGCTATTGCCCTTTTTCTCTACGCGAGGTTTCCGTCCTCGCTGAGCTGGCCTTAGGACACCTGCGTTATTCTTTGACAGATGTACCGCCCCAGTCAAACTCCCCGCCTGGCAGTGTCCTCGAATCGGATCACGCGGGAGTATTAACGACGATCGGCCGAAGCCGCTCACCTAGTGGCTCACGCCACTCTGGCACGCTTGGCTCTAGAACACCGTGACCACCGGGGCACGCGCTCCGCCTAACCGAGTAAGTAAGGAAACGATGAAAGTAGTGGTATTTCACCGGCGATGCCAGACTAGAGTCAAGCTCAACAGGGTCTCCTTTCCCCGCTAATTTTTCCAAGCCCGTTCCTTTGGCAGTGGTTTCGCTAGATAGTAGATAGGGACAGATAATGTCTGTAGATTTAACGTGCAGTACCTGCTCCGAGAGCCTAACCCACACGACCCTCATGGGCGAGAGATTGGGATACGCCCAATCAGCGCGTACCTGCCGAGGCGAGGTACTACCAGTTTACCAGTGGATTGTGGGATCCAACGGCACCTACTGATCAAGGCGAGCGACTATCCACGCTCTACCAGCTGTGCAGGCTGGCACCCGAGCTGTTGGCACGCAGCTCACCCGCCGAATCTCACTCTTGCGAGAAGACTCTAGCCAGCATGCGGCTGTAAACCACTACCACCACGATGGTACTACCCGTTACCGGCGGGAGCAAGCTTCCTGGGCACCCGGTCCCCGTGTACCGGTTAAGATCACCGGTCAGATCTTCGTAGCCTAGACTATTTTCAGTTCGGGCTTTCTACATCCCGGCACTGGTGAGCCAGTGCCTCAAGTATGTGGAGACGCTACTCTCCAAAGGACCGGAACTGGAATCGGCATAGCCTTTCAACCAGCCCAGTCCCCCCTTGCATTTTTCATTACACCCATTCACACACTCATTCTCATTCTTCTCTGAAACACACAAGCCGCAAACCTGCTTAAACTCTTATATCTTTTAACTAACTCGTTAAGAGATTTTCAATCGACCAACTGGCAATACTCAATCATCTTTTTCCGAAATGAACGTTTGAAAAACTGCGAGCCGACCCGCTTTGTCAGATTCACACAGCATTTTCAGATCAAATCGAGATGATGAATTCGACCAAGGGTTTTGGTCCGTTGATGTAGATAGTTTAATTTAATTTTTAATTTTTATTGCGAAAAATATTACCCCAGCCAGGGATCGAACCTGGAACCTCCCGCATTCCGTTCGGGCGTCGTAACCAATTCGACTACCGGGGCATGTGGTAATATTTATCGCAATAACAGATATTAAGATGACTTCTAAACAATAATAAGATGGAACACCGATATTAAGTCAAAGGTGTGGGTATAATAACAAGTAATAAATTATTTATTCCGCCAGTGATAATATCGCTAGTGACTTAATATCGGTGTTCCATCTTATTATTGTTTAGAAGTCATCTTAATATCTGTTATTGCGATAAATATTACCACATGCCCCGGTAGTCGAATTGGTTACGACGCCCGAACGGAATGCGGGAGGTTCCTGGTTCGATCCCTGGCTGGGGTAATATTTTTCGCAATAAAAATTAAAAATTAAATTAAACTATCTACATCAACGGACCAAAACCCTTGGTCGAATTCATCATCTCGATTTGATCTGAAAATGCTGTGTGAATCTGACAAAGCGGGTCGGCTCGCAGTTTTTCAAACGTTCATTTCGGAAAAAGATGATTGAGTATTGCCAGTTGGTCGATTGAAAATCTCTTAACGAGTTAGTTGTTAATTATCACTGGCGGAATAAATAATTTATTACTTGTTCTTATATCTTTCCTTACATTCCAACACGTTACTTACATCCACGTTACCATCGTCACGCACCAGCACACCCCACCCATCAAAGTTCCTTACATCCTCATACAAGTCGCATTCTGTCACAACATTCTTCCAGTCCTCTCATTCTGCTCCACACGCACATCTCTCAGACTCAGCCAAACTACGCTTATACAAAAAGCCATTCATGCTGCCGTGCCCTGTCAGGATGTATCCCAACCACAAGCTCGGCTCAAAATCCTTGCATTGCTCCGCGAACCTTACATTCCGTATAAAACTATACGTTACTCTTCCATTCTCACTTTCATTCCATCGCTCTTGCCATACATCGCACAATCTCGCACTCACTAAGTGCATACATTCATCCACATCTCTTTCGCTCACCTCACGGTTGCTCACAATATCGTTATCACTCATTCTCAGTCCATTCTTAATCTTGTAGCACACACCCCTTCTCACACATTCCAGATCCCACGGAAGACCACCCATCAGAACCTGCATGGCCTCCGTGGAGACCGTTCTACGCACATTCAGACAGGCGCTCAGAGCTACTCTCTGACACCTGTTTATCATATTTCGCGCATACTTAAATTTCATTACTTCATACCACACACTCGCACCGTGCATCATACATGCAGCAAACAGTCCCTTATAAATCACACTCAACGCTCTTTTGCGCATTCACACCCCATTCACACCTCATCACCCAACGCAATTTACCCACCACATTCACACTTTTTTTTCAGACACTCCAGGTGCGGCTTAAAGCTCATTCGCTCTCCCACCCATATACCCAAATACTTTACACACATATCTTACCAGTTTCCCATTAACATAGACACTCGGATGCCTGGCGCTCGAGTGCCTGCCCTTCATGAGCATCATCACCGTTTTGCTCTCGGACACCTTCACTCCCACATTCACACCCCATTCACTCACAATGCTCATACACTCGGTCCCCCTTTTCTCCAGGTTCACTCGGCTCTGCCCCTCGACATGCACGAACAGATCGTCCGCATATGCAACCGGATCATATTCGAGTTCACGAAGCCGCCACACCAGTACATCCATCAGAAGATCCCATATGTCGGGACCACCGATGAAACCCTGCGGGCAGCCCCGCCGGACCTCCTTCCATACCGTCTCAGTCACACCAGTCATACACACTCGTCTTTCATCAAAATAACTTTCCCACAACCCAATCTCCTTACACCTTACCTTGCAGCCGGAGGCTGCAACGGCGACGACGCGGACATCGACTGCCGGACGTGCGTCCCGAGGAGCCAGCGTATCCAGCGTGGCGTCTTCCGTCACGAGGGAATGCTCGGTGGCGGTGGAGGCGTTGCTTGCCACTCAGGCCGTGGACACTCCACGGGAATAATCCCCGGCGAAGGTGTGCCGGAGGATAGAGCGGATCGGCGTGCCTGGACAGGCGTAGAGTTTTCTTTTTGCGTCCGATCTCGCGGAGTATACATATAAATATTTTCTTTTTCTTTATATTATGATGTTCTTCTCGTTATTTTTACGTTTCACTTAATCAGTCTAATAGCTCATAAGGAACGCCACGGCACGTTAAGCCGTTAGTTATAAGTGATTAGCATGTAAGATTAGGATTAGGATTATCTGACCATTGCGCCCGCGGACGTCACGAGTACGCAACCAAAGACTGAACGGCCGATTGCCGGTAGAGTATAAATTTCGTTTTGTTGTTTCCTTTATTAAAGGCCACTCATGGCGATTAAAGAATATTTACGTTTCCTTTTCCTTTCCTTTTGATTTTCTATCACGTATATAAGTCGGTTCGATCCGAGAGTTGATAAGAGTCGCTCTGACGACTCGATGCTATAAGAGATAAGGTGACAACCCCGTGATTCAGCGTTATCGCGCGTCAGCGTGATTAGTCACACGCGTCAGAGCGTGTTGCAAGAAAGTAGATACGTTGCGAGTGAAAGTCGCGTCACATGGAGTTTTGGCGTGATCTATCGCTGCGATGCGACTCACGAGCGTGGACAAAGGGCGGAAATGCGACTTTCACCCTCGACGGTGCACCGTGCACCAGGAGTCGCGCACAGGCGTCATCTACAGGAGGAAACTACTCAAAGTGGCTAGGTGAGCCGCGAGAAGCACGCCTCACGTGCTCTCGCCGTTGTGCGATCGACGTGCCGCGAAAACCCGGCGCGCACCTCTTCTCCTGGAGGAGACGATTCCTAAGCGTCAATAAGACGTCAGCGGACATAGTGATCGCGATCCCGATCAAGTTTGAGGCATGTGCGGAGAAGAAACGGCATAGACATAATTCATATAAACCAACGTTAGCGACGCGTTGTTGGGATATCAATTAAGGCATAATTACTGCTCAATTAAAATTTTGATCGTTGTGCCGGAAAATCTTAGCACACACCTCATACGACCAAATGGCCATCGGGAATGGTCTGCGGAGGTCCTAAATAGTGTAACTACCAAGTTTCACCCTGATCCGACCCGGGTGCCGGAAACACCCAGCACGAGCACCTATTGAGCTCCTAAGAGTGTGACCCACCGAGTCCCGTCGATCTGCGACGTCTGTGCCAGAAAATCGACGCCCAGACCATCTACGAGGATAACAACGATATCGGTGCATTTCCGAGACCATGTAGAGCAAGTATATCGCGATCCCGTATCGATTCGTCATGTGTGCCCGGAAAACTTGTCACACGGGTGCGAGATGCAATTGAGCGTTATAAGTGACATTAAGAGATGTTAAATCATGTCATTATCGAAGTCCCGTCCGAATTCGATGTTCGTGCGAGAAAACTCCAGCGCACGCGTCTCCACCTGAAAGATGTCATATAGGCGTATACAGGGAGTAGCGATAAGGATAAATTAAAGCGCGAGCGATGTACGTGGCCTAGGTCGGAAAATCCATCCATAATTCTGTATAATAATGTAAAACGTGTAAAATCGTAATATATTTCATATCGAATATTCTCATGAATCGTTTCCGGCGAGCGTGAAGCATAATAGAAAGACAAACAACATTCCTGCGTGTGTGTCGGACTTATTTGTCTGATACGTGGTTGCGAACAGGCGACGATCACGTGATGGCTGATGCAATAACAAGAGTGGGGGAACCGCCTCAGGAGGGGACGTACGCCGTTGCGAGCGAGCGATCGTGGTCAGTCCGCCGGGAGATGTAAAGCTGCTAACACGTATTCTCGTAACAATCGGGGAGACCCGCTTACGGAGCGATATCCGGGTTATCGCGAATAACGAGTTTCGCGATAGTTATAAATTTTCCGACATAGTGCGGTAATACTTAAAGTGGAGTCTGACGGGAGAGCGCGAACCGTTAACACGTCTCTCGATACAACCGCGGGTCCCGCGTACGGAGCGATATCCGAGTTACCGCGAATATAATGAGTTTTCGCAAAAGTGTAAAATTGTGCGAGATATACGCGTAATAAGTACAGGAGTCTATCGGGAGAGCTGGTACCGACAACACATATACGACATATCTCTCTTTACAACCGGTGATCCCGCGTACGGAGCGATTTCCGATATTTTCGCGAAATGTAAGTGCGAGCGAAACTTGTGAGATTTTCGGAATCTGACATCCGTGTACGAAACCAAGGACAGTCATACGGGAGGATACTTCGTATTCTCGTAACGACCGATGATACCCGTGTTGCGGAGTGTTGGACGATTTATTTCGAGTTTACGCAATTTTACGCGCTACAAGCGAACTGTAACGAACGATCACGATGCGACACCGCGAGTGAAAGAAAATCATTGTGAGTCGAACTGTAATGACTGTTTATTCAAATTTACATGAATAAATACATTGTTATATAAAGTGATATCCTGAGTGTCAGAGTTTATTCAACGATATCCTGTGACCTATCCTGAGTCACCTTCCAAGCAGGAGATACTTCGTAATTTGATATTCCTGCGGAAATTAAGTGCGAGTAAATGCACATCGCTTGCGACACGAGCGTATAGTACACGATACTTACCTGAGATTCTGCGACGATCCTGTGGGTCCATCCGAGGCGAGCGAGGTCCTGCATCGTTGGTAGAAGCGGCTTCCACGTTGAAGATCCAGCGACGACGAGAGAGCGGCCAGCAGCAGTCCGGAGCACCTGAAACAGAAGAAAAAGGGAATTAGTCGACAGATACGGTTAGTGGTGTACTTATCTTTCTCGATTTAACGGGTAAAATCGAGTGGCGACCGTGTTTTCACGAATCCCTTGATGTTTCGTAGATATTGATGAATGAGTCGTAATGCGTCAACCTAAATGTCCGGTCACAGTGACTTAGCCTGCGCAGACGTGATAATTTGCTCTGAAGTTCACAACGTCAATCCAAGAACCTGCGACCCGTCTAAACAACGCTTCCGGTCAGCGAGACGGTAGAATTATACTTGTTACTAGCCAGTTTACCCGTTACGCCAAGTAATAAGTGTAATTACTGGCGACCGTGACAGGACTCGAAAGACCTGTCCGCGCATAAAGATATAATAGTCCCGTTCGCGCGTAATAGTGTAGGGTATCGAGGTACGCGACAGGGCGAGAAACCTGTTCGCGTATTGTTAGCTACTTGCGACCGTAATATAGTTAGAAAATGTTCACGACGAGACTCGTGCGAACACAATTAGACTAACGAACAAACGTCGCGAAAACGTGCGTATAAGTGACGCGAGATCCATTGAGATTCGTAACAATCGCGTCAAGAGCAACGCGCGGACGTGTGTAACGTTGTCTGTTGAGAAGCGAATCAAGCGCAATTAGGCAAGATAGGGCCGAAAAGAGGTACGCGTGTTAGAAAACTCTGCACGACGATAGCCGGTAGAATGGCTAACGTGCAACATACTCCCGTGCTTCCCATTGCCCAGAGGACCAGAGCGCGAGACGCTTCTGGAGGCAGGGAAACGGAGCGCGATAACGCGACGATAGCCGATAGCAATCAAAACGACAATTTGTTGCATGTGACGGGCGATACACCCGCACCGGTGAATCTGAGTCGCGAACGCGAAATCGTCGACGTAGCGACGGAAAACGAAGCGCGATTGCACCAACAGGTCCAAGAGTTGACCGAACAGTTGGAGGTGCTCAGGGCAGAGATACGACACCAGAGACGCGAATCTATCGTGACACAGAACACCGAATCGGATCGACTGTCGAATCACGACAGGAAAACAATCGACCCGAATGCGTGTGAGGTAGACAGAGCGCCGGATGCCGTGTTAGACTTAGTCCCGATGCCCGTAAGACTACCCAAAGGGGGGTGGCTGAAAAATCCCTCCGACAAGCTCAATTTTCGCGGCAAGACTGATAGCCAGAATCCGATTAATTTCTAGAAAAATTTGAGAAACTTGCTAGATACGAGAGCGTCCCAGAGGACGAACAGCTGTGCTATTTCGGTAGATGCATGAAAGGCGCAGCGGCCCAATGGTTCGAGCTACAGTACGCGGAGGATATACAGCAAGTAAAGAGTCTATTTAGACAACACTTTTGGGGCACTCAGGCCAAGATGCGATTTAGACAGATGATATACTTCGGTAAATTAAAGTCAGGAGGCATGTCCATGACTGAATACGCATTAAATTTAGCTCGTCAAGCGAAAACGCTAATACCACCCATGTCCGACGACGAGATCATACAAACCGTTTGTGAGCATTTCGATGCGGACATCACGCGGGAGCTCAGACCGTCGGTGGTGCGTAACATGAGCGAATTTATACAAATGTTGGACACTCTCAAGAACGAGAGAGAAACGCGTAGCTTGCGCGCGGACGCGCGCAAATCGACCGGTAGGCGCGATACTCGTCAGTCGAGCGGTAAAGACTCGACGCCAGGTCGAACGAACGCGAACGCGCGAAAAGATTTCCGTGACGACAAACTTCCGAGACGCGATGCAACGAGAAATTCGCCGTTCAAAAAATCTGCAGGTTGGAAGAAATCGGAATCACCCGACGCGGCGCGTAGAGACAAGGGCGTGGGTATAGTCGAATTGTCGAACACGAGCGACGAGGACGCGAAGCCAAAAGAGACGCGATATTCGCGTGAGAGACCGGAAAACCGAAAGTGGAAATCCGGCAACAGTAAGAATTTCTCGTCTAATCGCGAACGATACGCCGACAAAGACCGCGGACGTAAAGTCGCGGCGATCACGGCGGGCGATGCCGATGAGAAGAAAGATAGCGATCGCGAAAGCGCCGAATCACTACAAAGTGACAAGGAATGCAACGCGATAACGCGCGACTGCGATGCGAGCGCGGACACCGAGTACAATCCGTTGAACATCATTAGAACCCGAGAGATAATTTCCGAGTTAGACGAGGAGATGATCGCGGAACAAAGGCAAAGGGCCGTGCTTGACGAATTACCGATGATCGAAATGCAATTCGATAAGATTAGAGTGAAAGCTCTCATAGACACGGGTTCGCAAATTACGGCGATAACGAAAGCTTGTTTCGATAGCCTACGGGAAACGGGTGTGTTCATTGATGTTCAACCGATCAAAAAGTTTGCGCTGAAAGGAGCGTTCTCGGAGCGTGGTACGACCGTAGCGTCAAAGGCGCGAATAATGTTCGGGTATCGCGATAAGAAGTTTATTCACGAATTTTATGTTGTCGAGAGATTGGCATTCGAGATTGTATTGGGCATAGATTTTCAGATGCGCTACAGCATGTTGTTGTCGTGCGACGACAGTATCGATGGAAAATTTTTGTCTACGTCGCTTTGTTTAACCGGTATAGAACAAAAACGACAACGGTGGAAAAATTGAAATCTCAAAAATGCCGGGGTGGAACCGTCACCCCCCCCCCCCCGGGGCGGATCCGTCGCATTGCATTTTCAATACAAATACGTACATTTGATCCTGAAAAATAATAGGATACATTTTAATAATTGTTTTTTAAGAAAAAAGTATAAAAATTTATTTTTTAAAATTTTTATGCGAAACATTATTAAAAAATAATTGTTTTATTCCATAAAACAATTTAGGCACGTGAATATAGATCCTGACAAGCGCACGCATGTGTTATGTGCCCTAAGCTCGCACGCAATGCACTGTTTCCCATATGCTCTTTGTTTTGTCAACTTCTCTGAGCACACGCAGCACGTATTATCCAAGTCCTCGGATTTACGCCCACTGCTCGTCGAAGGCTGCGATTCTGTTTGTGTGGCATTTTTTTGGGGCCGGCCTCTCTTTCTCGGCGCAGTGGCAGGTGTAGGTGTAGATTATAATTGTTAAGTACTCACCGATAAGCCTCCTTTATATCGTACGACCACTTCATCCACGTGTTCTATTTCATCCTGGTTGTTCTTCTTCAGCCAGTCGTTCAACGTGGTTCTCAGGACACCGAATTGTTTTGCAGCTGCATAAGCGCTCATTTTATCTTTTCTCACCGCCACAACTGCATTCTTGAGTTGCTCCTTGTCGACGGGAGTCGTTTTGCGACGATACGTGCGTACCATTTCCCTCCTATACAAACTGACGCACGTGCAAGGGAAGACAGAATCACGCTCGAGGGAAACCTTGCAGCCGGAGGAGGCTGCAGCGGTGCCGCCAGAGACCGGGCCGATTGACAGCGAGGCTGAGTAAGTCTCCATCTGCTCGGCGCATTCGTTTTCTTTCGTTCCGGTTGATTATTATTTTCTTTTGTCGCGTAAGGGCATAGTTCCCAAATATTTATTTTATTTATCTCTATACGCGCCGTATTATCTTTAATATTAAGCTCTAAGATTAAGTTGCGTTCTGAGACGTCTCGATAGCGCGAGCGTCCATACAGATATACATATTCCATAGTTTCATATAGCGTTTAACACGCCGAGAGTGGCGTGTATTAGGATAGTTTTGTGTCGATCACCGCGTCCGACACCGATTAAACATTACTCTTTTTCCTTTTGGTTTTCCTCAATTAAGTTGGTTTATTTATTTATTTTGTTTCATTCGTATTCTTGCGAATAGCGCGTAAATGCGTAAAGAGGGGAAAACCCGTGATTCAGCGTTAACTACGCGTTGGCGTAGACAGTCGCGAGTGTCAAAGCGCGCGCAACAGACACGGTGTAGAGTCGAATCGCGTCACACCGGGTATACGCGAGAAACAACACCGACGGGTGATCGTCAAGCGTCGTGATAGACCGACGGAGTGATTGTCGCGGTCGACGAGTCTTCGTGCACCCCGAATCGGGTAAACACGTCATCTATAGGAGAGGACCATACCTTGAGGTCCAATAGGTCGCGAGTAACACGCCTAACGTGTTCCCGACGACACCTGGTGAACTTACGGCGAGAGCCTTGTACGAACATCTTCTCCTGGAGGCGACGTTCCCGAGGTGTTAACTAAGTGTCAGCGTACATCCTGATCGCAGTCCCGACAAAGTCCGATGCCTGTACAGAGAGAACACTCTGTAGGCATGATTCGGGAGAATAGACGTTACCAACGTGTTCTTTGGATGTCAGATAAGACGGTGACAGGGGTCATTTGAAGTTTCGGTCGACAGTTGGCTAGATCTCTGTACAGGCCACGTACAGACAAACGGCCAACGGCGATGGTCTGTCGAGGTTCCCAATAGTGCGTATACCGAGTCTCACCCTGATCCGACAGGGGCATAGCCAACTTCCGGTACGGACATCTTCTCCTGGAACAAACAACCGGGATGGACTAATTGGGTCCCGAGGAACCCAACGAACCGACTCCCGTCGTCCCACGGACCCTGTACAAGGAAGTCGACCTGGGGAACATCCACGGGGAAAACAGCGATATAGGGGTGATCGCGAGAGTCTAGCGAGAGCCTCTGTCAAGGTCCCGCCCGAATCCGATGATCGAGTAGGAAAATCACTGTACAAATTTTATATCGAGAAATAAAGGCTTGGAACGTCCCTATGGGACGCTAAATAGCGTAAATATCGCGTTCCCGTTGAAGCCGTATCGTCCTATGACTATTTTTCGGTACGAGCGTCATCGCCGGGAAAACGCGTCATTTCCCGTGATATTAATCGGTTGGGGTTACGCAAACCCCCCCTTGGGGGAGGGAGAAGAGGTACCCTATATTGTAGCGCTTGACAAGAGAAGTTCAGTGGTGGTACTCTCCCTTGTTAACTCTCACCCGTTAGATCCCCAAGGAGGAAAATGTAAACTAATTTATAAAATAAATATTTTCACATTTAATCATTTTTTAACCCTCTACGGGTAGTGATTAAAAGTATATGTGGGGGGAGGCCTTTGCCCACCCCTCCCGCCCTCCTCCAAACCGTGTGGAACCCGACCGCTGTCCACGTATGTACTTTGTAAGTTGTAAAGTGAGGCCCCCCCGAACCTCCCTGGACTCCCTTTCGGGGGGCTTAGCCCTTCTGGACCCTCCATTGGGAGTTTCGCTTACACGTACTACATGCTAAGTTTAAAGCGAGATCCAGGTGAAGCTCCCAAGGGGGGTCCAGGGGGCGAAGCCCTCGGCCAGGGGGGTTCGGGGGGGCGGAGCCCCCCCCGACTTTGATATAACACTTTTCTATTGCAAAAGCAACATCTATTACGAAAACAAGACTTAATCTGGTAGAAAAAAATGTGAAACAGGCGCTGGCAGGAAGGGTGGTTGTGGAGAGAGGGGCAACGCCCTACCTTGCGTAGGGGTCTTGCTAATCTTTTCTATATCTATTTTTAGTATATTGTAGACTCATCTATTTAGTAAGGCGAAGATTTAATAGATATATAAATTCTACACGTCAAGTGAATGGAACGTCCTACCTTGCGTACGGGGCCTCGCTAATCTTTTTAGTATAAATATTTTTAGTATATTGTAGACTCATCTATTTAGTAAGGCGAAGATTTAATAGATATACAGATCTTACATGTGAGGTGAATTGAACGTCCTACCTTGCGTACGGAGCCTCGCTAATCTTTTCAGTATCAATATTCAGTATCAGTATATGGTAGACTCATCTATTTAGTAAGGTAAAGATTTAGGAGATATACAGATCTTACATGTCGGGTGAATGGAACGTCCTACCTTGCGTACGGGTCCTACCTTGCGTACGCACACCAATGCAAGCCCCCCCAGCAAGGGGGCGGAACCTACTGCATCCATGCACGCACTTCTCCACCCACACAACAATCGGGTTGAGTTAGGTCAGTTTTTTTTAAGTGGAGCCCCCCGCATATACACAAGGGGTCAGGGTGCAGGATAAAAGGGTGGTGAAGCCCCCCCCCCCGCATATACTTTTAATTACTACCCGTAGAGGGTTAAAAAGTGATTAAATGTGCATATATTTATATTTTTTTTTTTTTAGATTATTTTACATTTTCCCCTTTGGGGGTCTAACGGGTGAGAGTTAACAAGGGAGAGTACCACCACTGAACTTCCCTTGTCAAGCGCTATAATATAGGGTACCTCCCCCCTCCCCCCCAAGGGGGGGTTTGCGTTACCTTAACCTATTAATCGATAAGGATCGGCTGTGATGAGAAACGATCATTGTACATCCATAAATAGCGAAATTGCGTTGCACCTGTAAAATTGTGTAAAATCATGTTATATGTCATATATGAATTCTCAAATATATATTCAGAGATAGTTTCCAGCATTTGCGAAGATACAATAGACAGTCGTGCGACATTCCTGCGTGTTTGTCAGACTTGTTTGTCCGTTGCGATCAGGCGATGATCACGTGACACGGCTGACGCAATACCGGGAGTGGGGGTACTGCGTAGATGGGGATGTGCGACGCAGCGAGCGAGCGCTCGTGGTTAGTCCGCCGGGAGAGCTCGAATAAGTAACACATTTTGACACGTAACGAAGTTCTCTATACAACCGGGGAGACCCGCGTACGGAGCGATATCCGCGAGTTCGCGAATGAAGTATATGTTGCGATACTCAAATTTTGTGCGCGATTTATGCGTAATAGTGGTTAGTCCGCCGGGAGAGCTCGTAGAGATAACACGAATTGACACGTTATAGAAGTTCTCATTACAACCGGGGAGACCCGCGTACGGAGCGATATCCGGAAATATCACGTATCGGTGATAGTGCGTGCGACTTGTGCGAATAGTGCGAACATTCACATCCGTATACGAAACAAAGGACAATCACGCGGGGGAATACGATATATTCTCACAACGACCGGTGACACTCATGTTGCGGACGGAATTTCGTGATTATTCGAAAATTGTCAGTTTTCCACGCGACACGCGAATTGTGATAGGCGATAGCGGTGATACACCAAGAGTGACTGTAAATCATCGTTGATCGAACTGAATGACTATTTATTCTAAATTTATTGAATAAATACATTGTTATACAAAGTGATATCCTCAGTGTCTGAAATCATTCGACGATATTCTGTGACCATTCCTGAGTCACCTTCCAAGCGGGAGATTCCTCGATTATCGATATTCCTGCGGAAATTAAGTGCGAGTAAATGCACATTGCTTACGCTATAAGCATACAGTATACGATACTTACCTGAGATTCTGCGACGATCCTGTGGGTGCTTCATCCGTGACGATCCAGTGGTCCTGAGCATCGTTGGTAGTAAGCGGCTTCTACGAAGGAGGTCCATCCGTGAGACGAGACGCCGAGCGGCCAGCAGCAGTCCGGAACACCTGAAACAAAGAAAAAGGGGAATTAGTCGACAGATACGGTTAGTAGTATACTTACCTTTCTCGGTTTAACGGGCAAAATCGAGTGGCGACCGTGTTTCACGAATTTTCAAGATTTTCGGAAAGATTGATGAATGAGTCGTATCACGCGTGACCTAACGTGTCCGGTTACAACCTAACCTAAAATCGCCGTGAGCTGAACTTGTGCGCCCGGTGCGCCACAGTGACGAGACTGCCGGACCCGCCCCGGGTGCTTGCTGACGGATTAGCCCCAAACACAAGTTTCAGGTTTGATCGCCCACGAAATATTAGACATCAACGATAATGAAAAAACTACACTGGATTCGTGTTCAGCATGCATTACTCTTTATAATCACGTACCTTGAGATTTGGAGAGCAAATATTATTGCAGATATTACAAAATTTCCACGCGCAGAAAATTTCACTTTTACCTTCCGAAAACACGTTTGCCCTCGTAAAAATTATAACACGGCAGGTAACCTGCCGAAACTCCGTTGGTCACATGGGTACCATAAGCAGCGTTTATAATGTTAATAGCGAGTTTGCACAATATACAGGTTTCGAGATATTTGATTTGACGGTTTCACCCCGTAGACGTTTTCGCCCCGGTCTCCCCTACATTCAATCCGTACGTTTTGGCTCAGGATTGAGCCATTTTCAGCGATATAAATTAATATTTGATCAAGATCTCTATTATACCCTAGTGAGTTTCATGATTCGAAGATCCAGAAACGATGTTAGTTTGTAAATGATTACGAGATCAAAATCTGTAAATCCCAATTGAATTATAATGATGTTGTTGTTAAAAATAAATATTATTAACTCACCAGATAGTCAAGAGCACGGTCTAGTATAGAGGTCTGGAAACTCGCTCAATTTTTAGTGGTGGGGGTAGGTCGCTTATTGAGGCAACTTTTAATTCGCTTTACCGCCACGCGAGGGTCGTTGCGAACGAGTAGTGTTAACAAACATAACCAACAAATCAAGCTGTTCGGACTCGAACCAGCAACGTCGGCGTGCTAAATCGCGAACGCAAAGACCGAAGTGCGTGCCACCTCGAGTAAACGCGACGGTAGAAACAGAGTGATTGCGCTCGAGGCGGACGCCGCGCGGCCGGGGTGGTGGTGACGATTCTCGACACGAACGATCAATTATTTGGCGATGCCAAAGTCGTGTGCTGTGCCGACATGCAAAACGGGCTATAAAAGCGAAAAATCTAATCGATCTGTGTTTCGCGTGCCAAAAGATGTCGAGCGATTAAGACAATGGGTAGCAGCTATTCCCGGGATCGTCGAACTGAAGCCAACGCACGTTATATGTGACAAGCATTTCGAAGACCAGCATATTATTCGTGAATGGATCAAACGAGATATAAATTACTGAGTAAACATAAATTCGGAAACAATGACTAATATGTGAAAGCGCAAATATCACATTTTCTTTCATATTACAGGCTCCATATAAGTATCCGCAGCTTAGTAAGCTTGCTGTACCAACAAAATTGTTACATGATGCCACAAACAATGAAGCCGTTGACTCGTTGACCGAATCGTCTTCACATTTAGTGAGCTCTGTTATCAACTCTGTAGACACCCCTCACGTACAAGGTATGTGTTACATGGCTAAAGCAAATATAATGAGTATATATAGTCATTTAATTATATATTTTATATTTCGTTTTTGTATACAGATGTCTCATGCATTCAATTGCCTATTTCGGAAGATGGACAATCGCTTACAGCAATGGAAGAAGCTGATACAATAATGAAGACTCCAACGTCAGATCCGCACACTGAAATTTCTTCTGCGCCATTGTCCAAACTTCAAACACAGGACAAAGTTTTTAACATTTATTCAGTATTCAGCGAACGTGAGTTATCAACATCGAAATTTTATGTATTAATATTAAAGTGGTGTTTGTTTTTTGTTTTTGATCTTATGAGTGTCTTACAGGCATTCGAGAAGCGAGTACGAATACCAGTGGCCGTGAAACATATTCTGCTACAATACCGAAATTCTGGAGCGTCGGTGAATTGCCTGCTCAAAAGGGACAACGTGTTCTATTTTCATATGCGAAACCGAGAACTGGTAGCGGCATGCACTTTCCTCTGACTCAAAAACATGTTGTTCTTGACACTGATAGACAATTGCAGTATTACGTTAATGGGCGTCACGTCAAAACACAGGGGACGAAACTGAAACAAATTTATAATATAGCCGACCCCATGCCATGCATTTTGGAAACATTCCAGAACATGAATGTTTGTAGTGGTCTGGGCGACATTGATGTCCAATGTGTGCCCGCTAATACCGCATTCCAAGACGGGGCCCAACAATGGCGACACAAAGAGTGCAGTATGGTTTTGGAAACGAAAAAATGCGCCAACTGTGCGAAACTCAGAAAACGTATACTTCAACATGTATCGAGATTGCAAAATCGTCCATCTTTGCATCGTATTCGTGATCTTCCGAATCCTGTCGTTCAACGTAAGCTGAGAGTAATGCGAATGAAACAAAGACGCGAAAGATGTGCTAAGAATCGAGCAAAGTTGCAGGCCAATCTTTTGATGCAGTCTGTCAAAGAAAAAGAGGACCAAATAGCTCGAATTCAAGAGACGACATTAGACGAGAAGTGTTCAGAATTGAACGTGCCAGCCACTCAGAAAGCAGTCCTGAAAGAAATTATCGCAGCTGCAAGTAAAACAAGTGCCAAAGGTAGACGATACACAGAAGAGTGGATGATGCTGTGTATGTTAATGAACATTAGATCGCCCGGATATTATGAGTTTTTACGCAGAAGCAATGTTCTGCCATTACCGTGCAGAAGAACGGTACGCACATACTTGTCACTTATAAATATGAAATGCGGTTTCGACAAGCAGTTTGCGGAGCTCTTGAAGGAAAAGTTTATTTCTAAAACACGTATGCAATGTCACGGGATACTATTGCTGGATGAAATAAACTTAAGAAAATCGGTCGCCGTTTGTTCAAAAAATCTTACTTACACTGGCTTGACGGATTTTGGGGATGACGGACCGAAAGCGACAGACATCAACGATCAAGCAAACACACGGCCTTGTTATGATGTTCCAATCCCTCGCCGACACATACACGCAGACAATCGGAGTATTTGCGTCGAAAAACCCTGTAAAGGGAGAAGAGCTTGCCAAATTGGTGGTCAAAGGTATCATCTATTTAGAAGAGTGCGGAGCAACGATCCACGGTGTTGTTGCCGATGGAGCTGCGACAAATGCAAAAATGTGGAAGATTTTGGACGTCAGGGGCTCGATGGAAAACACTAAGACCTGGTTCACGCACCCGTTGGATGACGAAAGAAAAGTATTTGTTTTCTCTGATACACCACATCTTATCAAGAACATACGAAACCGGTTGTATAACAAAAAGCGATTACTGGTAAGTTAAAAAAATGTATAATAGCGCGTCAATATAAGTATAATATATATAAGATAAAATATAAAATATATCAATAATTGTTACACAAAGGAGATACTTAGCTTTATTTGAATACCGGAATACCTGAAAAAAATGTTATGGGATAAGCATGGTCAATAGGGAGTTTTTGCAATACAGTCTTTCAGATACGGTAAACGTATCTGAATTGTTTAGATAGTACATAGTGAATGTATCTGAACAATTCAGATACGTTTACCGTATCTGAAAGACGGTATTGCAAAAACTCCCTATTGACCATGCTTATTTCGGTAAACCTGAAAAAAGAAACATATACATTAAACAAAATTTATTTCCACTTTTACTTACCTCTTTAACATCGAAATTCCATGTATTAATATTAAAGTAGTGTTTGTTTCTTTTTATCTTATGAGTGTCTTATAGGCATTCGATTACGTTTACCGTATCTGAAAGACGGTATTGCCAAAACTCCTTAATACCTGCCTTTGTTTCAATACCAGAATAGTTGGAAAAATATAATACTAAGTATTATTTATTTTTATATTCGTCGTACAGATATTAAATGGTTTCGTTGAATTGCAGATAGCACCTACGAAAAAGTACATTTGCTGGGAATATTTCAAAAATTTGTACCATCTCGACAAAGTTCACGTAGGTAACGCCCGCGCATGCCCAAGAATTACGAAAAAACACGTGGAATTGGATAATACATCAAAAATGCGCGTTCGACTCGCAACCCAGGTACTTTTGTTCATTAGTTCGACAGCAAATAAATATGTTTATATCGTCGTTCAATAAGTCTAAACTAATTCACTGTATTACAGATCTTTAGTAATTCTGTAGCTAATGGATTGTTGTTCTACTTGTCGCATAAATGTCAATCGCTCACTGGATGTGAAGAGACGATCTCCTTCTGCAAACAAATAAACGACATGTTGACGCATTAAATCGGAATTCTCCAAATGAAGGGCTAACTCCGGATTCTAACGATTTCAAGGTAAAACCATCATTGGTTTTTTAAACAATAATGGTTTTATCTTAATTTTTTTATAAGGTGCTACAAGATTCATTACGTTGGTTGAACGATTGGGAGTCGGCAGTTTGCAAAGGAGACATCAAGCCCGAAGAATATCTTACTCCTGAAACATCCAAAGGACTCAGGTTATCGCTTCAATCTACGATGGATATGTGCCGCTATCTCATTGAGAATTTCGATTTTCAGTACTTACTGACAGGAAAAGTAAATCAGGACAACTTAGAGGTACAATTCTTTTTTTGTTCCACAAACTTCTGCAAAACTTTTGCTTGCGCCTGATTGTCCACTTTTACTTTCGACGTTCTTCTGCGTGGTGTCATATACGACGGTGTTCACGGTCATTGCATTGCATTAATGCTTAACGTGTTATTGTAACTACATCGAATTCTTTTTAGAAATTCTTTGGTACAATACGCCAATCTGCGGGATGTAATGACCATCCAAACTGCCCTACATTCTTACAGCTGTATAAAATGCTATCTGTATACAGTGTAATTAAGCCCCCAAAGTTTGGGAATTGCACAGTATCGAACGATAGATCACCACCAATTTTAGTCTCAATCAGCGATCTGCAGGCTATTTATGGAAAAAGTCAGGTTAAATACTGTAGGTATCTGCAAGAAATTCAGAAGAAACTGGACGCGGTACTGGAAAACGACGATTGGGAAGCGGACGATATTATTGACAATACCCTTGATCATAATTATACACAATCCCCAATCCTTGACTGTATAATTTATTATGTAACAGGTTTTTCGTTTTAACTAATTTTTTCCGCTTAAAATGCTTTTTACTAACCAAATTTGAGGTTTGTAGCTTACTAATTGTAGCTTAATGTTCTGTCCTACTGCTTACTACTGATGTGCTTACATAACTCCGCTTTTAGGTATTTAATGTAGAATACGTGTTGTCTCGCTCCAACCATTTTTTGAAATTTTTCAATCACATGATAACATTATAAATTGTACTTCTAGGGTACCTGTGCAAACAGATACTTAAAAAGTACAAATCCTGTGCGAGTTGTGAAGAAGCTTTAAGATCCCAGTCGACAAGCCCTTTTGCTGTGTCTCAGTTGGTCGATATGAAATCCCGCGGCAAACTGATTCACGTTAATTTAAGGTTTTTTGACCTCATCTGCCACATTGAAGCGTGTTTTGCGAAGTATTGCTCTTGCATCGACGTTTTTGACTTAACTGTCGACGAAGTACTTACTACTTATACATTTTCTTTTCCTTGCACAGAACATGCCTCCGAAATCCTCTCATATGCAATAGTGTATTACATTAGATTACGTATGCGACAATACGCTTTTCAAGAAAATCAAAAAATGGAAAAACAATTTGTTCACAAAAAAAAATTGTCGAAATTGACAAACCAATAAAGCATTTTTTATATAAAAGTACTTTTTTACTTCCTTAAAATAAGTATATGTTCCTTTATGCACTTTCCACAATATTTGTATGTTAATTATATGTTAATATATTAAAAAATTATAGATTATTAATACATTAATTATTTTAAATTTTACATTTCCTAAATTGGAAGTTTGTATTATAAAAATGCAATATTAATGAGTAGTCAAGAGACACGGTAGTGTCACACCGATACCTTGTTTACGCGAGCGAGGTAATTGTCGCGTATCAGAGTATCGGGCCGGTATTCATAGTCCAATCTCAAGTCAACGCTTAAGACGATCTTGATCAAGTCTGCTTATGCAATACCAGACCGTCTCAAGATTGATAGATTTCATATATTACCTTGTTCACGCCGCCGCGTAAACAAGGTACGAGTAGCACACTACCTTCCCGCAGCGCCTCTCGTGGCGTTGCTTCTTTAAGCGACCTATCCCCTTCAGTGGAGTTTCCAGACCTGTATACTAGACCGTGGTCAAGAGAACGAGAACATTACACAGAAAGCCATTATCAAAGAATCAAGTACAACGTTTTATCCGAAACAGCACACGATAAGTCAAGAGAGCACACACATGGTAAATGACAATACGATGTATGTCGCAAGTCAGATCGGCTAACATAACAAACAAGTGGAGATACTCGAAACGCGTGAAATCAATAAGACAAGATAAACAAATTTATATATGGGGTGTATAAATAATTAAAGATAAAGGTAAAAATGAAAATAAAAATAAAAAATGAAATGACTGTCGACATACAATATTAATGGGCAAGGTTTACAATTTGTTTAATATGGATACATATGCATGATGTAAAAATTCTGTATCTGTTTGAGAGTTAAGACTATTCTTTTTAAGTTTGATGTAGGCCATTTCGGAAACTAGTCGTTTTGATAAAAATCTCTCCTTATCCAAGATCTCCACATTCTCCCAATCAAATTCATGGTTGAAGTTGTTTCTGTGTTCATTAATTACTGTTTGCTTTGATGTATTTTTATGTTCGAAAATTCTCGTTTTTAACTGTCTCAAAGTTTGGCCGACATATGAAGCCTCACAATTTTTACATGAGATTTTATATACAACGTTCTTATTTGATTGGATTGGGAGAGTGTCCTTCTGTACTTTAACAAAGCTACGTAGTTTATTCAGACTAAAGAAAGAGAGATTAACATTCAAATCCTTGGTAACATTTTTAAATTTTTCCGAAATGTTAGAAACATATGGGATAGTGAACCAAGAGCGCTTTTTGTTATTATCATTAGTAGGCGTAGGATCATCAGCCTGTCTGCGTGTACATTTGTTGAGAAGAGACTTAACTCTGGTATTAATTGTATTAAAAATAAAAGATAGTGGATAGTCATTCTTTAAGAGAATATCTATTATAAATTTAATATTTTTGGAGTGGAATTTAGGGTGTGATAATAGGAATGCTCTATCTACCGTGCCCATTATTGTTCCTCTTTTTTGGGAGCAAGGGTGTTGTGATATAAAATTTAGATAGCGGCCTGAAAACGTAGGTTTGTGAAACCAGTCAAATTCCAAATAGTTATTGTTTTTCATGATGGTTACGTCTAAAAAATTCAACCGGTCGCCTCCTATTTCTATAGTAAATTGTAACCTTGGATGAATAGAATTAAATAGGTTAAGCACTGTGTCAATTTCTTCGGGAGGTACGGCCATAGCTATGTCATCTACATATCTCCGGTAAAAAGGTAAATTAAACGTAAGCAATCGCAACGCCTTGTTCTCTAAATCCTGCACTACAATGTCAGCGGCAGTGGGGGACAACGGTGAGCCCATGGGGGATCCAAATTTTTGTTTGTATATAATGTTGTCAAAGGTAAAATAGGTTGAGTTTAAAATTAATTCTAACGCTTGTAAAAATTCCTCCTTTTGGATGTTACAATTAGTGGATATCTGTGACCATCTCTCAGAGACACCCTGTATCACCAAGTCAGTAGGAATGTTGGTGAATAAAGATATTACATCTAATGAAATGAGAACAAATTCACTGTTGATATGTGTTCCATTTAATTGACTAATTCAAAGCTATTCGCCACATAACCGGTAGGTTTGGATATGCTCTCAGAGATAATTTTATGGAGAAAAGAAGCTAATGCGTACGTTGGACTGTCAATTGAGGAAACTATTATTCTAAACGGGCATCCTGTTTTATGGAATTTTGGTACCCCATAGGCTCTCGGAAGTAACCCATCACTACAATATAATTGTTCGTATTTTCATTTGGATATGTATTTACGATTTTTCCATCTCACAAGTGTGTCCCTAACTTTTGTAGTGAGTGATTTTGTTGGATCTTTAGTAACTATAGTATATGTGTTAGTGTCTTGTAACATTTCTGTGATTTTTTGTCTATAGGTATTGTTATCTAAGGCTACTGTACTATTGCCTTTATCTGCTCTGGTATAAATAATATTTGGGTTATTGTTAATGAATTGTTTGGTGGATTTTATAAGTTGAGATAATTTGTTATGGTATGTGAGTTTATTAGGAGAGAAAGAGAGAAGGTTATTAATGATGGGTATGGAGCGGTTTCTAATGTTTAATATTGAGACAGGATTTCTTTTGACAAACCCTTTCACCCGACGCGGCTTGGGTCAGAGCTGTCGGGGCTCAAAATGCAATTAATTAACGTAAGTTGGGCGCCAGTTAATTTTCCCCGAAATTAACAAAGTTCTGAATTTACGATAAGACGGTTCGATTGGGTGACCCAGGAAACAGGAGATACCAAGAACTGGAAAGTAGTTGACGGAACTGAAAACTGTTACTTACGTTCTGACGAGAATCAATACGCTTTATTTTCCAATGGCAATCACAACTTTATTTTCCAATGGCAATCACAACTCTCGGAGATCAACTCTCCGTGCGATTTCTTTCGACAACGATTACTACGCTTTTACAACTGACCCTCCGTGCGATCGCTTGACAAACTTTTCGACGTTTACAAGGCTAACGACCTTCGCGTACGGTGCTCACACAGAGAGTGTATTCGGTCGCGCTTTTCCGGGGCCTCTGCGTTCGGCCGGTTCGGGAGAGGGGAAAGTCGCCATCGGCACGGCAAGGCCGACGCTCATTGGCCCTCCGGACAATACGTCGTTACCAACACAGCTGTCAAGGCCTGTTCGGCATCTCGGGTGCACAGAGCAATCCTATTGTACCTAGCGCTACGTTTTTAATTCTAATGTTTGTTAAATATCGTCTTATTCTGACGCGGATCCCCGAGAGTTTAGACTGCGAGACGTTGAGTTCGGAATTTCCTGTCACAATATAGTGTCAATGTCTAGTTTCCTCGTGTGGCCTTTAATGCATTTTAGAAATTCAATAATGGTTTTACTCTTCTTATTAAAAGGTTGAGCGAAATTCTTACCTAACTGTAGTAGACATTGAACATCATCTGGGATCTGAATAGGAGTTAGGTTAATGAACCACTTATCTTTAATGTTGGTAAGAGAAGATTTGGTGGTGATATTAGAAAAATCCGAAGGATCGATATGGACTTCATATTTTGTAGCATTTCTATGAGTGTGGTCTGGTAGGATTGGAGTAAGAGCAGAGTTTGTTGCATCTGTGGTGTGTACCAAAATTGTATTGTTATTACTGTAAACATAATGGATGGGTTTGATATTTCTTTCTTTAGAAAGATTGTGTTTACATATCAACCATTTGAATTTTTCATCAAGTTTACCGTGTTCTAGTTTCGAAAATCTATTTAATGCATTGCTTTGCTTGTTAAAGAAGTCGTCACACAAATATGTAGGTATGTGTTGAGATATTAATCTTGTGAGATGGAAAATCTCTTTTTGTGAGTGATTTACAGTTCTGTGAGCGTCGTTGAGTTCTATTTTGAGTAGTCTAACAATCAAAGTTTTAGTTAAATGTTTAAATTTCGTGTGCGAATTTGTTAAGTTGTAATTATTTTATATTGTACTAGTTACCTACTTGCGAATTCTAACTTACCAACTGAAACGTTTATCTATCTAATTATAACTCTTAGTTAAGTCTTGTTCAAATTTATTCTATGCCAAAGATTAGTAAGACGGTGAAATGTTGTTTCGTTATATTACGATATTTGTATGATTAGACGAAAGATTCTTATTGATTGTAATATCAAACCGCTGAGTCTGTATTCTTGAAATATTGAAAGGTACTGTATTGATTATATGAATATTATCTTTGTGACGTACTTAAACTGCGATACTTATGTTACAGGCGCCTTTCAATATAACCTCACATTATAATACTTAAGAGACAAATATACGATAGTCATTATATTGTGTATATAGAAGTTGACTTTTTTCCTGGTCCTGTGGATATGCTCATCGATTAAACAACAGAATTGCGATAGGAAAAAAACGGCGTATAATTCAAAAAGTGTTGTGCATGTTGTGGTGTGATGTCGTATTGTAAGCAAAATGTTAAAAATCTTATTCGAACTTTGTTCTTGATGTTTGTTCTTCTGGCCTTGATCCATGATTTCATGAGTTTTACCGTGTAATATCCAAAGGTGGAAGAAATAAATTTGAAAAATTGTAACTGTTGACGCATTACCTTTCAGCCAGCGTAACTTTAATAAATAAAAGGTCAAGGACTCTCGAAAATTTAAACAAACATGTAAAGGGCACTGAGAGTCGACGCGGTTCTTGATGCGTTGAAATATCAGATTACTGATTTATTAATTCATTGTACATTCAATCCCTACGTTTCGGCTCAGGATTGAGCCATCTTCAGCGATATAAATTAATATTTGATCAAGTTCTGCATTATACCTTAGTGAGTTTCATGATTGGAAGATCCAGAAACGATGTTAGTTTGTAAATGACTATGAGATCAAAATCTGTAAATCCCAATTGAATTATAATGATGTTGTTGTTAAAAATAAGTATGATTAACTTACCAGATAGTCAAGAGAACGAGAACATTACACAGAAAGCCATTATCAAAGAAACAAGTACAACGTTTTATCCGAAACAGCACACGATAAAGAGGTTCCGAAATAACGGTCTTGTCAAGAGAGCACACACATGGTAAATGACAATAAGATGTATGTCGCAAGTCAGATCGGCTAACATAACAAACAAGTGGAGATACTCGAAACGCGTGAAATCAATAAGACAAGATAAACAAACGAAGGTCTATACAGTCACACGCGAGCGTAAACCTCATTAGGAGCGAAGACGCGAGCGCGAAATTGGACGAAACCCTCGACAGTCACGAGAAGTTGTTCGACGGTAGATTAGGTAGAGCGGTGGATTACGAGCACACGATCGAAATGTCGACGACAAAGCCGTACAAGCGTAAGACTTACCCGATACCGGAGAAGCATCTGGATCGAGTCAGAGCGTACGTCGGAGAGTTAGAGAAACAGGGAATCGTGCGAAAGCAGGCGACGCAATATATCAACCCGTTGGTGGTGGTTGTCAAAAAAAATGGCGACATACGTTTGTGTCTCGACGCGCGCGAGATTAACAAACACATGCGTAACGACCATGCGCAGCCACCGACCATAGAGGAGGTATTTAGACGCGTCGGCCGTAAACGTTACTTCACTACTCTGGATATCTCGAACGCTTTCTGGCAGATACCGTTGCAAAAAGACTCGAGACAATACACCGGTTTTCTGTTCGACGGGCAGACGTACGTTTTCATGCGTATGCCCTTCGGGCTGAAAACGGCCGGTGCCTCATTTACACGTGCCATGAACAAGGCGCTGGGCGTGAACGAATTCACGACCATCTATCTGGACAATGTTCTAATAGCGTCCGAAACTCTGGAGGAACACCTCTGTCACTTAGATTTTGTATTGACGAAGCTCGGAAGGGCGGGATTCAAATTAAACCGCGCAAAGTGCGAGTTTCTTCGTAGTGAGGTAAAGTTCCTGGGCCACACGTTTAGCGAGATCAAGGCGGAGATCAACTATGAGACGCGGATAGCGATAGCATCCTTCGAAAGGCCTACCAACAAAAAACAAGTTCAATCATTTTTCGGCCTGGTGAACTGGGACAGACGGTTCATTAAAAAACCTCGCCAGATTGACAAAACCGTTGGAGGGTCTCTTGAAGAAGGGCCAGAAGTTTATCTGGACGCGTGATCATCAGACCGCGTTTACGCAGATCAAGCAAGCGTTTCAGGAAGCGCCTGAATTATATCTGATACAATCGGGATACTCATTTGGTATATATGTCGGTGCGGCTAGATCAGGATTAGGCGCGAGACTCTACCAGTATAGGGTGGGTTCCGAAGATGTAAAGCAAACCGTCGCATATGCGAGCCGTAGCTTGAAAGGCGCCGAGATAAATTATACCACTACTGAATTAGAGTGTTTGGCGTTAATTTTCGCCTTACGTAAATGGCACACTTTGCTGATGGGTAGGCACGTTAAAGTACACACCGACCATCAAGCATTGAAGTTTCTTAGTACCTGCGTACATAATAACAGCAGAATTGCACGTTGGTTTAGATTCATGCAGGAATTTGACCTAGAGATCACTCATTTGCCCGGTAGGGAAAACGCGATAGCGGATACGCTCTCGAGGCGAAACGCAAACGGCGAGCGACGTGAAACGCATAGCGATAATTCACGACGCCAGAAACGATGTCGACACGTCGTCGTGGGTCGACGTGATCAGAGACGCGCAGCTGAACGACGAAGCGTTGCAGCAACGAGCGCGCGACGATCCCGTTAACGTGTACGAGAAAGAGGGTATATTGCGAGTAAAATTTAACGATAGCGATAGAATCGCGCTGCCGCGCAAAGCCGCGTGGAAAATAGCCAGCGAGATTCACAAATTGATAATACACTTTGGTACGGATAAAGTTCTCGCTTTTCTCAAGAGCTACTTCAGAGGTGCGAATTTCGACAGAATCGCCCGCGACGTGGTGGCATCGTGCGAGACTTGCCAAGCTACCAAGTATTACACTAGACCTACGATAGGCATTGAATATTACGTATTACCGGATACACCGGGTGATACGCTATCGCTCGATATATTTGGACCGTTGCCGAGAGCCGGGCAGGGTTACAAGTATCTGTTGGTCGTGATGGATCAATTTTCGAAGTTCGTAAAATTGTATCCGATGAAAGACCAGAAGCTAAATACGATTATGGACATATTGGAGAATGAGTTTTTGTTGAGATAGGGATACCTAGGGCGATACTGACCGACAACGGAGGTCAATTCATTACCGAGCGATGGCGTAACTTTGCGCGAGAAAAGGGTTTCGATCCCCGCAAAACGTCACCGTACAACCCGCAATCGAACCCCGTTGAGCGAGTTATGCGAGAATTAGGCCGTATAATGCGTACGTATGCGAGCGACCGCCAGTATACGTGGCATCGTATAGTAGATCGCGCCGAAGAGGTACTCAATGACACCACTCATTCGTCAACCGGGTTTACACCGCGTGAATTAAACAACGGTGAGATAGGCCGTTTGACAATCGATCCGAGACTAGTTCCCCTCGACGTCGAGGAGATGTCCTGGCGTAGTAAAATACGCGAGGCGAGGCAACGTCTGGAGGAGGCCGAGCGGAAGCGTAAGAGACAGGCCGACAAGCACGGAACGGCGCGGTATCGCGAGGGTCAGATGGTGTGGGTCAAGCTACACCGGAGGTCCGACGCGAGCCGACGTCTAACCAGAAAAATACATCTGGTTTACGAGGGGCCGTATCGCATACAGCGTATCGTCCGACCGAATGCGTATCTGGTCGAGGAGCTGGACGGCCAGGCCATAGGCGTGTACAACGCGCGGCAACTCAAGTTGCACCGAGAACCGCGCTACGGCGATGAGGACGAAAACGCGGAAGTCAGGAACGACTGGGAGCCAGCCGCCGACGACGACGACGAGGACCGCGGAGTCGAGATCGACAGGGAGCCGTACGACGCGGAGGAACGAGCGGCCAGCCCGAGCGACGACAGAGGCGATGACGACGAGTTGACGAGCCAGCCCATAACGATCTCGGATGACGAGGAGGGATTGAGCCAGCCTATAACCATCTCAGACGATGGGGATGACGTTTCGCTCCGACTCATCGAATCCGATGAGGAGGACAACGAAAACGATGTGATTTACGTTCACCTAATCACGAAGGGGAGTGTCGAGACCGAGGAAACTACCGAAGGAAGCCCGGAAGACGCGAGCCGAAACAGAAAAAATGACGGAGAAGCTTGTGAGGCAGCTGAACCTGCCGGGAATCTAAAACACAGGCGAGACGACCGATCAGCCAAAGCGAGCAACGAAGGAGCAACGGTGGACGGCCGGGACATTCAACCTTCACGAGAGATCGATTTTCGCAATAATCGCGAAAATCCCGAAAAATCGACAGTCGTCCAGCCCGAGAGGGAAAATGCAGTCGAGTTACACGAAGAAATCGCATTCCCGACGACACGGGCGAGAAAAGACACGATTGAGAAAAAATTTTGGTCCAGGGGCACCCTAGATACGGCACTGAGACAACAATTTCCACGATACAAACGACGAGAGTCACCGACGATGACATCTTGGCGACGAGGAACTATGGAGAAGAAATTTCATTGAGGAGAGGGGCCCCGAGTCCAAGGATACGTCCCTGGCACTGGGCCTATATAAGGAGGGGAGCCCTGGAGAGAGCATCAGTCTTGATCGAGACGTCGCATAAGCAACGTTGCTCGTACGAGGCCGTGTTAAGTCGACCTAATCCGATCGTTACCAAAATGGACAGGCCGACCAACAAGGGAGCGGTGCACTTGGACACCGTTCAAATGGACACGGTGCTAAAGGACACAGAGATAGTTGGACACGACACTTTGCGCACGGTTCAATCGGACACGGTGCTTTTGGACACAGGAATTATTGGCCAAATGTCTTTTGCACACAGAAAGTAAATTATTAAAAAATTCGCTCTGTTCAGTTGCGCACGGAAATATGCGCACCAGTCTTTTGCACACGAAAAGATGCCCACCGTTCATTTGGACGCGCAAAATATGCGCACCGTTCGTTTGCGCACGAAAAGATGCGCACCGTTCGTTTGCCCACGAAAAGACGCGCACCGTTCGTTTGCACACGAAAAGATGCGCACCGTTCGTTTGCACACTGAAAGATGCGCACCGTTCGTTTGCACATGGAAAGATGCGCACCGTTCGTTTGCACACGGAAAGATGCGCACCGCTCATTTGTACACGAAAATATGCCCACCGTGCATTTGGACACGCAAAATTTGCGCACCGTGCATTTGCACACGGAAAAGATGCACACGAAAAAAAGCGCACCGTGCATTTGCACACCGAAAGAAGGACACTGTGCATTTGCGCACGAATGTCGCGAAAGAGATAAGTTGTATAAAATATTGAATAATTTTATTTCTTGGAGTTATTCAACGTCAGGAAGTTTATATCGCAGGCTTAGCGGTAAACGCGCGATGAGCAGACGGCCTAACGACGTGTAATCTTGGGAGATCGAAATTACGGTGAGGTTATGTTCTCCTTGTGCGTTTGACAGGTGAGGTTATGTTCTCCTTGTGCGTTTGACAGGTGTGTAACGCGTGGTGTCAAACGCGAGAAATCTACGAGAGGAATGCAAGGCGAGGAAAAAGCAAGGTGAATAGAATCTAATAATAATAAAATAATCGTATTTTTCATTAATTCATAATAGCTTTTATTTCTCTCTCTTCAGGTTCACTACGTCGGGTACTCTGGCGGTGGGAAGAGTGACGGCAACGAAGCGAGAGGAGACGATGTGTGGGACATCGCGGTGACCGGAAGGTCCGGTGACTGGCTCCGTGATCGTCGTGTGACGCGAAGAGTCAGGAACAGCGGTCCTGAAGAAGAGGAGACTGGCGGGGTAAGTGAAGAGACTTATTATCAAAGAATAAATTTAATCCGCAATAATATATTGAAAATGGAACAGATAATCCGTTGATTTATTAATCTGTCTATTGAAAGAGCTAACAGTGCTGTCATTAACTATCTTTAGTAATTTGTTTATCTATTTATTGACGCGAATCGTGCAACTATTAATTCACTTTTGTTTTAGAGCGAGGACTGGCAGAGAGCGATGAGCGTTTCAGGTGAATATCTACGTCCGAACAATGCACTGAGAGAGACGTGCAGCGACCTGGTTCACTCCTGATGTCCTGAGCATCCTGAGGGAGGCGTCCCGGAAAGTGAAAGTCTCATACGTCCTGAGAGAGGCCCGCAAGGAATAAGATGGTACAGGCACCCTTGATCGGAAGGATAGTCAAGAGAATAATTTGTTGTACAATCAGATAAGTGTCTTTTAAATCTATTTCCTGAATCACATTAACTGATTATGCTACTAATTATATGAAGAACAGAGTAAAGGCTTGTAAAAACTTTCTGTTTCAGAATGGAGTAACTGCTGGGATATATGCGCCTGAGGGGCTGGGATACAAGGATAATGGATACTATGCATCGTGGGATAGAATAAATACACATAAAATTTAAGGTAATCACTTTGCTTTAATTGCAATAACTGTAGCGAAGTATTAATGGTTTCTATTTTTGAGTCCCTTTTTATAATAACTTGTAATTTACGCGGTTTAAAATAAAGAAAAGTATAGAAGAATTTAATATGATAAAAGTCGAAGAGAGATATTTGCAAGAAAGTCGTTAAGTCAAAAGTTCGTAAATAATAGTGATCACTAATACCGAGGAAAGTAAGCAAAATAATCGAATAATTCTCTTATTTTTATTTCAGATAGAGAGGAGGAGGATATCTTTAGAGCAAGCAGAGAACTTCAAAAGCTACAAGAATATCGTTCTGGATAATCCGATGGAGCAGGACTCTGTAAGGACACGCGTGGTGCTAACGGGTTGCAAGTAGTAAACAGGAATTTAGGAGCGTTTTTGTTTGCGTATGAAAAGGCGTCGAGTAGTTTCCATTAAATTGTAGAACCGTGTTATGATCTCTATTTATTGCGACTTATTTGTAGAACGTAGTATGTTATGCGAAAATAATGATTATTTATAAGTAACAACGTTAATTTGCAATATTAATTGTAACTGTATTAAATGTTATTCTATTTAATTGATCGTTATTATTTGTATTTCAGCGAGTAGATTGTAATTATTATATAGTTGTAAAATTACTTTATAAATAATTCAATATAGAGATAAAGAATATAGTCATATGTGTAACCAATATATACATGTTATTTTTAATATTTCCTTCTAAATTTCCGTAATAGTTGTTCCTTTATAAAAGTTCAATTTCGAATTGCTGTGAATTATATAATAGTAATGTAATTATTATAAAACTGTTTGATCTATTAAATAGTTATTTAACATAGAAACTTGCTATTGAAATTTTATTAGATAATTGATTGACACTGATATCATCTATTTGTGTTTAGAGGTTATTTTAGCTTGTTCAGCAGGATAGGAAACTAAATGTTTGTAATACTGTACGTAAAATATTTTATATTTATACCAACATTAGAAAAACTACATTTGTATCAACACTAGAATCTAAATGAAAATGTAAATAAAATCACAGCGCTTAGTATCATACTTAACAATATTACGAAAGAACTGAAGTATCTTTGGCGCGTCATACATTTGTAGAAATAAAATATCTATATTTAAAATAAATAATATTGTAACTCTTACAACTGCAGTTTCTACGTGTTTAGAGACAGAGAACAGAACAGGGTTATCAAATGTTTGTAATACTGTACGTTGAATCAATATTTTATAATATTTATATCAACCCTAGAATTTAAATAAAAATGTAAATGAAGTCACAGCACTTAGTACTACACTTAAAATTTCACGAAAAAACTTAAATATCTTTGGCACGACATTCATTTGTGCAAATTAAATATCGATGTCTCAAATGAGTGATATTGTAACCGTAATAATGACATATTGCTGCATTTTAACTTATCTATGTCATACGTGTATAAACTTATTTTAAAGTCAATTAAAGATTTCACTTTGTAGTTTTGATTAGAATAAATGAATTAAAAACGAAAAAGACTAAAAATAAATGAAATTGCGCACATTTTATCTTTGTCTCTAATAGTAAACTTAGTAATTAAGTAATCAATAAGGAATAATTGTTTCGAATTAAGTAATTGTTAAAGAGACAGTTATTTTACTTAATGTCCATTTCTACAACTTCCTAGAGCTAGAAGAAGATAAAAACTATTTTAAACCGAGATCAAAATAAGTCTGTATTTATCGAAGTATGGCTAGAAATGGACATTAGACGGCGATCTATTTTTCCATAAAGACCTTTTTCAATTATGCATTAATTAATTAATAATTATGCATTAATAATTCTTATACAGCTGCTATATCTTGTATTGCAAATTGGACATCGAGGACTTTCTAAACGTTCAATACACTGATGACAACAAGCGTGATGACCACAGGGTATGAAAGCATGTGTGCGTTCGTTAGCAAGACACACCGTACAAGTGTCTGTAGAAGATACTTCTTCTGAAGTATTTTGATTATCCTCGAGATTCCAATTCACAGTGTGGTATGGAAGGTCTTCTGTAGAGGCACTATTGTCGAGTAAAGATGAATAATCATCTTCGGGTACTTCGTATATCCATTCGTCATCTGTAGGAAAATAAAGAAAGTTCACAGTATTGTACATACCAATATTTATATATCAAAATTAATTCGAATATATATTAGAACAGTATATTTGAACTGCTTAGTACCTTCTGTTCCGTTAAAATTATCTTCCGTAATAACGTTTATCTCAGATTGCTCATGCGTTGTCTGTACACTAGAACTGTTTCCATTATTATCTAGAAACAAATAGATTTCGCATTTTGAATATTTAATGTACAATAATATAATTTTTTGTAGGTAGATATATGCAAGTATTAAAAATAAAATCAAGAATAAAAGATGTAAAAAAACTGAAATATAATACTTGTAAAACACGAAAAATCACTTTTATTACCTGAACTTGTTTCAAGTACAATGGTTTCCTCTTCTCTGACTGCATCTGTTTCCTCCTCTTGACTAGATGTATTAGCAATATTTGTTTCAAGTTGCTCATGCGTTATTGTCTCTATACCGGAAGAACTCTCTCTGTCGCTATCTGAAAACAAATAATTTTCACAGATTTTAAATATCCATATGTAATAAAATAATTTATTGAAGGTAGATATATGTAAATATTAGGATATAATCTCTTAACATTAAATTCAAAATAAAAATTTATATACACACATTTATACTAGAGATTGCCTTCTATCAGCTAGTATCATATTTTTTAAAGATTTTTCCTAAATTTTAAAAAAATAATGTACTTCTAAGACACAAGAAATAAGCTTTGAGAAATTGAAAACCAAACCAATGTATCCAGATTACGTTCATGAAAATAATACAGATAAAAATATAATACTTTTAAAAAATTACAAGAATGTTGAACTTATCCATTATCATAATAAGAATAATTACTATTGTTTAAAAAGTCATTTATAAAAAAAATTATTGAAATAAAACTTTCAAATTTTAAAATCTCGATATATGCTAACATACGAATATGTTAACATATGAACAAGAAACAAACATGTACAAATACATATCAATTTATAAGCTCATTAACTAAACAGATTATATTGGTGACTTTTTTCTATGAATTTCTTTTTCTATAAAAACAGTTGAAAAAACTAAGATATTTGTAAATTATTTAAAAAATCATTCTTATTACCTGCACTTGTTTCATGTATATTGTTTATCTCTCTTCGATTAGGTAAATTTCTATGTCTGCGTCTGCGTCTTATATTTTGTCCCCCTGAAACAAAAAATTAATAATAAATATATTAATAATAAACATATAATTTTCTAAGGCAAATGTATACTATTATTATGTATTTAAATTTTCTTATCCTCTTGCTATTTATTTCTTAACTGTTTTAACTATTATTAATTTTTATATACATATAAAACAATTTTAAAAATATAGCATAGCTTGTTTTATTACGTTTAGTAAAAGGAAAAAAAAATCTTAATAAACTTGTTAAAAAATGTTCTTAAATGAAAGAAAAATTAATAAAGTTAGTAAAATTAGTAATATTTACATGTATGGAAGGTTTCTTCTGTATTATCCGAAAATAACTCCACGTCTACAACATGCTCATCATTTATATTGATATCTGCAAAAAAATATATTTTTTTACATATATTTTTATTCTTGAAATAAGTGTCATAACAACAAATTAATAAGTTAATATGGTAAAAAATAATTTAATTTTGTTTAAAGTATTATAATGTAATATACACAGGGTAAATGTTGTACTCTTGACATCGGTCGAGATACTTCTTACATTGATTATGAGGGAATAGAAGCGATTATGTTAACAAAAATGTCCTATACCGTTTTGTGAAATTTGCAATAATAATCAAAGATATTGATGAAATTGTATGAATGCGAACGCGGTCTTTACGGAACACCCTGTGTATATATGTTTTATATATATATATATATGTATATATATATATATATATATATATATATATATATATATATATATAAAATGTATGTTGTGTGTTTATGTGTGAATATATATATATATATATATATATATATATACATATGTATTCACACATACACGCATACACGCGCACACGTACATCTAATAGGTATGTTTGTAATACATTTACCTTCTAATAATGTCATTTGTTCCATTTGAAACATATTGTTTCTGGTAAACATTAATAAAAATTCCTTCAGTGACAACCTAAAGAAAATTAATTTTTAACAATATAATTATTATGTTACGTCTATTATGTTTACTCGATTTAATACGCAAAAAATTACGAAATAATAAAATAATACCTTCCACTAACTAGGTCCTCTTGCGCATTTATAATTTTAGAATCGAGTTCCCTATTTGCTCTTGTACGAGGTCGTCGAGGTCTAATACCATTCTTTAAGCGACGTAAATCTAATTCTTGGTCAGTAATCAAATGTGATAATTTATCTGGAAAAAGATTTTTAAATTGGAGCCTTATTTATACTTATAATGTAACATCACATATGTGTGACGCAAATTTTGTAAAAAAATACTATAGGTCGTCATACATTTGTGATAAATTACGTAAATTGTCTATTTCTTACAAGGAATGCATGCATATAATCACGTATGTATAAAAATATTTTATGTACTTAATAGAAAATATTTTGCCATTATATTGATACAAACATTACCTAAAAATGTCCATACATTTGTATTCCTTGTTCCTATTTTTTGTACTGCGATATTATGGAAACTTTCCACTATGTTGTTAGTACGTACAGGACAACGGTAGGTACTAATTTTTGATGCCATGTTGGACCAGGTAAGTCTCAGATATGACATAAATTGTAAAATATGTGGATATTCATTTGACAATAAGTCAGCTTCAGTTTGTATGATGGATAAAGCTTCTTGAAACTTTTCTGGTGGTAACAAAGGCAATGTCATAGTCATTGACAGTACAGTTTTTGTAGCACTTGAGAGGTGTAGTTTTCGCCATTTACGCAGAACAGCCTAAAAAAGAAGGAAAGAGATGTAATTTAATTTAATGCAATTTTTTATATTTTCTATAACATTAATCAATCAAAAGACATAATGTCTTATCACGTGTGACATATATTTGTAGTAAAAGACTCCGAAATAAAAGAAATGGTAATTACGTTAAAATAATAAAATATAAAATAATATTTGCGATATATTTAGCATATTTGTAAAAATTTTTGTATTTTTTCTTTTACTCTTGAGCAGTCAATATCAATTTTAGTTAAAGACGTAACATAACATAATATACGAAATTCAATTTTTACGTATATACAATAAGCAGGGCCAATTGGTTGTAATATCAAAAAATACTTTCGTAACTTATATTTAATCACAATTCGTGCATAATACTCATATTACTCTTTGAAAAAAGTACAAAAATTCTGCATAAATGAAGCAAGTAACTTATAAATTTTTAGTGACATATTGTTGAAGTCCAATTTCTGCGATATAATGGCAAAATATAACAATATTAATAAAAATATGATTATATATACCTGATTGAAGTGAAACCAACATCCAGTTAATTTAGCTGTAGTAAAATTTTTATTTAATGATTTCACTGCAGCCATTTCGAAATCACTCATAATAAATTTTATATTTTGTTTAAGTTGTGGCACAAGTTCTATAATTTTGTCCCATAAAGCATCATATAAAGTTGTTGTACGTACATCACTCATTATGAATAATGTTGCAATGCCCTGAAAATACAAGTTATAAATAATGTTTAAAATTTAAAGGAACATCTTAAAATGATAATATATACTTACTGTATCCATGTATCGTACATGTACAGTGTAAAGCTGTGCAATATGAGGCTTGCGGGGGAGAACCTTAAGAATAATAAATAAAATTAGATTTAAAATTGTACAATATTATCTGTTACAATATTTTGTTGTACTATTACGATTTTTTTAAACATAAAAAAATTAATTTAATTTCTTAATTTCGAGAACAGATATTTGTACTTACAGAAAATGTTCCATCTACGTAAATTTCAGTAGTAGAAGCTAATGCATCTAGTAAATAATTGGTTGACAAAATTATTGCAGTTTTTCCATTCGATGTAGTTATATTTTCTTTATAAATATTTTCAATTATGTCAGAGTTTTTTAGAATATCATATAATGATGCCAATGTATCAGGTACACGTGGTTGGCTCTTTGTACGTTCACGTCGCATGTTACATCTCATAGACGTAAAACTTAAATATTGTGCTGCATCTGGATTGCTAGAAACAAAAAATATATTAAATATAATGCAATATAAATTTTAATAACAGTGACACAAATATACAAAATAATTGACCTTTTATAAAGTTTAAATAAATTTCAGTCCAATATGTCAAACATTAATTAAGTATAATAAAAGTAAAACAAACTTTTTATTAAATTTTTATAGAACTCTAAGTAGTAAATTTTATATAGTTTATAAAAAAGACAAACGCTATATTAATTACTTAAAATTCTACAAGTTATTAATAAAGACTGATTTAAAGAATAATTGTAAGTATTTCAGCAATTATATTTTAGTAATTTTAAAGGCATTAATTATAATATTGATAGATAATTGAAATTTATAAATAAGAAATATTTTCTTCAAGTTTTTTTTATAACAATATTATATATGAAATTTGTTACTTTTTATAAATCAAAAATTTATGACAATTATTTTAAAAATTTGTCATTATATTAAGAAATTCCTTATTAAAAATGCGATTATTTTTATAATATAAATGATCTATTAGTATAAAATTAATAAAGTTACACAAATTTTGCAAGATATTGAAGAAAAAGTATATGACAAATAAATTAGTAGGTCTGTGTTTACATATAACTTTATTTTATTAATAAGCCTGATTGCAACCTGGACATAAAAAATATTTTATAACATATTAAAAATTATTCGTATTCTATATTTTATGTTATATAGAACTTTAGGACGAAGGCGGTAAAGAAATAAAGTATAAAAATATACGTATAAATTAGAAAAATATAAAATACAAAAACTAGATTTTTATGAAATACATTATAATAAGAGTAAAATTAATAGAAATGATGGTGTTGTTATGTACATTAAAGAAGGAATTGAAAAAATAACGCAGGTAATAGAAATTGGTAGATTAAAAATAATGCTGTTATAATGACTGAGGAAAATCAAAATATAGAGATTTCTGCATTATATAGATTATACGATTTTCCCAAGACTAAATTTATAATGAACTTAAACATTCTTAAGTAAAAATATAAATATCAATAACCATCTAGTCATAGGAGATTATAATATAGATCTGTTAGAATTAAACAGCTTAGATCAAGAACTATTAAACAATTTCTTAGAAAAGGGTTATATACCATGCTTTCAAAATGTTACACAACCTCTAGATAATCCAGCAGAAGGTAAAGGATCTTGCATTGATAATGTATTCATAAAAACAAACACTTTAAATTATAAATCTTACACAATAACAAACAAGTTTACAGATCACTATCCATTATTTGTCAGCATAGATAAAATAGATATGAAACAAAAAATAAACAACTCATATTGTGGTATTAACTATAATAAATTGATAAATATAACCAGTAAATTAAACTGGAACAACATATTAATGCAGGATCCTAATATGGCGATATAATTAATAATAAATGAAATTAAAGATTGTATATAAATGAAGCCAAATATGATAAGAAAAAGTACAATAAGAGAAAAAACAAAATAGTTGTACCTTCTACAAACTGAATCAAATATATCTTTTAATCCAGTATGAGTTTTGGAAGAACGTTCTAACATTTCTTGTTTCATTTCAATCTGTTCCTTCATAAATGGTGATCTTGGATGATTATGTTCAGTTACAACGTTTACAGTATTATCCTGAAGGATGGCCCAGCCTCGACATTTTGTTATCCGTCGTGTATTGCATCGGAAGACATTTTCGTAACGTTTATCCATATAGTACACGTAATCATCATATACATAAATACTTGTCCCTTTCTTTCTTCCAGGAAAAACTTGCATCTATAATGAAATAAATGTGAAATGGTTATGCAATATGTGCCAGGTAATTATATTTTTAATCACAAAAAATATGCAGAGATTCCATCTTTAATTCCTAATAATATTTCTAAATGAAATAAAATGTCAGACTTTGTCTACGAACTTATTAATATTGACAACTCATTACAATTATTAGTGAAGACTAAATTATCAAAAATAATGCACAATGTGAAAAATAATCAAATTTATTTAACTGTAACATAATTTTTTTTTTAATCAAACAGAATTGAAATTGCTGTAAACCAAAGCAGTTTCGAATTAGGTAAGTACATAATCATATTACATTCAATTGTATGCAAGTTAATTCAGCCATATTGAAAGCAGCCGATGAAAAACATGCCGATAAAATATTCAATTATACCATCTTTAATTAACATTTAGTTAATAAGAATATTTTATATAATACATTTGAATATACTATGATATTTAATATATACTTAATGCAAACAATGTCTTAAAGAAAACATTTAAAATTTATGAATACGTACATTTTTAAGTTTTCTGATTGAATAAATTAACACATAAATATAACATTTTTCTGTTATTCTAGCGTTACTTACGATGATAATAAAACACAAAAATCAAACAAATAAATATTTGATGAAAAATAATACCATTATTTATATAGTCTTTTATATATGTTCTCTTTAATTAATTTATTAAAATAAATTAAATTTTTCTTATCGTCGGTTACTTACGTCGAGATGTAGGCAGTCGAGGAATGCGTCCAATGTATGGAAAAATATGTTGCTACTTGTCGCAACGTCTTTCAGTATATTTCTCTCTAAATATACAGCTACTTGAACTTACAGCACGAGCATTACAACAAAGGCGTTATTACAACAAAGGCATTATTACAACAAAGGCACTATTAAAACAAGCATTTAGGTGATTAACGGCACGAGCAGAGGTTAAAGTTTTAGATCACGATGAATAGGAAGTAATCTTAAAAGATTCCTTTCATGTATGTTATCTCTGATTATATAGATACTTGAAAATACAGCACGTAATTACGAGAAAAGCTCTCTAAGACGAGCAGATTTACGACAAAAGGCTGTATAACAAATTGCAATCACAACACGTTATATGAACGACACGATGTATTCCGAAAAAAGCGCGGGAAGCGTGCATGAACATGAACTACATTTATTCATGTGATATACCGCCTCGGCACACTAGCGTGAGGGTGCCTTCACATGGGGCGTAATTTGCGTAAGCGTAATTTGCGCCGTCCAATCACAACATCTTAAGGCCATTCTACAACTGCGTAAGCATGGCTGTAAACGTAAGGTTGTAAAAAAATGACCAATCGTAGTTGATTATTCTTCGATCGCAAGAATATTCGACTATTAGCATTTTCGCCTGAGCGAGGTTTACCCAACTCAGGTTATATTCGGCCAATCACAGTTATTCTTCTTTTATAACTGGCCAATCACGGTTATTCCATTCTTTAGAAGAATAACTGTGATTGGCCAAAAATAACCTTAGTTGGGTTAACCCTGCTTCAGTCGAAAACGCTATATGATTGATCATTTTCTTACAGCCTTATATTTACAACTACATTTACGCAATTGTAGAATGGCCTTTATTTGAATATCAGCGGACAGATAATGTGATTAATCGGCGCAAGTTACGTTGTGCAGGAGTCATCACCGCTGTAATATTCAACGACATAAGTCGTCACGTAATCCTTTTTATCGTTTAAATAATTACTTTCATCAGCACGTGAAAATGTCCCTTAATAATAGGCAACGAATACCTCGGTACTTCAACGCGATGCGTGACGTGTGATATCCAATAATCGTAATTTCGGAAATGTTGTACATATGTTGGGCAAGGGCCGAAAATAATGGCTGCGTTCAGTAGAAGAGCTGTATTCGCAACTGTTGTAAAATTCGTAAATCTGATTGGTATATGCTCTTAATCTTGGCTAAATCTAAAAGCATATACCAATCAGATTCACAAATTTTACAGCAGTTGCAAATTCAGCACTTCTGCTAAAGGCAGCCAATGATACTGATTCGTCATTTTTGATCACGTGACGTCTTTTGACGCTGAAAATGAGCGTCGAGCGTCTGCATGAAAAGGTACCTTTAGCTTCACGCTTGTGCCGAGGCGGTATATCACATGAATATGGAGGATTCACACTGCGTCCGATGTTTGACGTACGACGATCCGATATCCAATAGGAAATTTTTATCTCTAATAATAAATTCTGTTATTGGATGTCGGATCGTCGTACGTCGAACATCGGACGCAGTGTGAATCCTCCATAAATGTAGTTCATGTTCATGCATGCTTCTCGCACTTTTTGGCGGGATACATCGTGTCGTTCATATAACACTCGTGTTGTAATAGCAATTTATCGTATAGCCTTTTGTCGTAAATCTGTTCGTGTTGGAGAGCTTTTCTCGTAATTACGTGCTGCATTTTCAAGTATCTATACGATTAGAGATAACATACATGAAAGGAATCTTTCAAGATTGCTTCCGATTCATCGTGATCTAAAACTTTAACCTCTGCTCGGGTCGTTAATCGCCTAAATGCTTGTTTTAATAGTGCCTTTGTTGTAATAATGCCTTTGTTGTAATAACGCCTTTGTTGTAATGCTCGTGGTGTAAGTTCAAGTAGCTGTATATTTAGAGAGAAATATACTGAAAGACGTTGCGACAAATAGCAACGTATTTTTTCATACATTGGACGCATTCCTTGACTGCCTACATCTCGACGTAAGTAACCGACGATAAGAAAAATATTTTCCGCTTGTTGTATACTGAAACGTGCATTATACTAATTTAACCTCTGCTCGTTATCTGCCTAAAATGCGCATGTTGTAATAGCCCTTTTGTTGTAATTATGTGCTCGTGTTGTATCTCTAATAGCGAACTCGATTGGTCGAATTCGCTATAAGCAATTATGAAATTTCATAATTGAAATAGAACATAATAAAAACTTTTAAAAGTGCGTACGTATGCATATTTCCCTCGATTTTTACGTTACATATTTTTTTATCTAACTGCTGCTTTTGTGGTGCTTCGTATATGTGTGTTATAATAGCATTTTTATTGTATTATAATAATTATGTTCATGCTGTATTTCTATTTTACTTACATATTCGTGAAATTTTATATATTTTGCAAGAAGTGGTTCATTCTTTATCCGTGATATATTTTGTTGTTGTAGAACGTAAGTAAAACCGGGAATAGGAGAAATTACGTATTTATCACGTCTTAACTGTGTATTACTATGTGCTAAAAAAAGAGAATTCTCTCTGTATATTTCCAACTTATATATTTTTTTAGGGAATTAATTTAATCACATAATTTGTATAATAAAATGAAAGATTTTGTTAACAAGACTAATACTTACGTGGACTTGTAAACATTATAACTAATTCGTTTTCTGCTTGTTAATTCGTTTTCAATTGAAAAATGAGAAAAATGTATATGACCGTATTCTCAATATCATTTTTTATACTGTAATATAAATTTTGCTTCTTTATGAAATATTTAATCATTGAAAATCTTGTAGTTTATATATTACAGTAAGAATATTAATTTTTAATTTTAATTATAGATTAACGTATTAAAAAATTTTTGAGCAAAGTAATTGATGTATAATTTATATTTCACTCACTACTTGTGTAAAAAGTATTCAAAAGCATTTGCATGTTTTGCAATACTGCTGCGTCTATGATAATAAAATATACATATAGTAATAAAAGCTAAACTTTTTGACGTAATCAATCACTATGTTTTATTCTTCTTTGTATTAATACTTGTTTTATGAATAAATTATCCTTATAATTTAAGAATTTATAAAAAAACCCTTATACATGTGTATAATTCCACACTATTATACAGATTTCGAAATAACTTCATTCTTTACATTTTTATTATTTTTTAAAAATTAAGATATATATTTATTTATTTATTGTTTTCCAGATGGAAGAAATATGTGGAAAAAAACCTGGTAGCATTATTTATGTTTACGATGATTACACTTACAACAAAGATTCGCGAAATACAAATATTCTACGGTGTAACACTCGTCGATCTACAAAATGTCCTGGCACTCTTAAAATTGATAAGGATGGCAAAATACATATAGTTCAAGATCATAATCATCTTAAAGTACAATGGAAAGCAAAACAATTCGCCATGAAACAAGAAATGTTGCAACTTTGCAGAGATACATCTTTACCTTTGAAAGAAATATTTGATAGTGTCTGCAGAAAGTAAGTATATTTCAAATTTTATATTTTTTTAAACTGTAATTCTTAGTTGTAGCTTATATTTATGGCTTTTAACACAGGTATCCTGAAACTGCTGCAACATTGTCATACGGAACGTTAAAGTATTCATTGTATCGTGAAAGATTAAAACTTCGCCCAAGTTTACCAAGAGATATGGAGACTTTTATTAGAACTTTATCAACGTATGAACCTCTTGAACAATTTTACAAAGGGCACGTCATTTGCAGCGATGGAAAAAAGGCATTAATATTTACAAGTAATGAGCTATTGCAAGAGTTACAAAAATCAACAGAACTTTATGTGGATGGAACATTTCATGTAAGTTCGCATTTCTTCTAAAATTATACTATTTTTATATTCTTCTATTATATTTATGTATCAAAAATATAAACATATTTAAAACAATGTTAACTTTTTAGATTGTTCCACGTGTACCATTGATGAGTCAAATGTATACAATACATACCCGACATATGAATGTAGTAAGTATGAGAGTATATAGTAACATTGCATATTATGTCATAATTACAATTTGTTGAAATTGAATCTGTAAAAGTTATAATAAAAGTTTATTTTTCAATTATTTTTTTAAATATATTATTTTATATGTATAATATATATATATATATATATATATATATATAATTTTAATATTGATCTCATTTAAGAAACAAATACAAATTTTAAAATAATTTAAAAAGATAATATGATTTTATGTATGTACATACACCATAAAATTGGATATTATGAAAAAACATCTTCTTTTATTTTTTATAATAAATTTATATATTTTTTAAATGTCTACTTTTTTAAATTACTTAAAAATAATAAAATCTTAAAATTTAAAATTAACTTAAAACTAACAAATTAGATTATTTGTTATACCATTACATATTTAAATGTATTGTTTAATTTTAATATGAAGGTTACTACTGTTTATATATATTATATTTTTAGGGTATTGCTATGATCTTTATTCTGTGCGAAAGTCGTTCCAGTAATATGTACAGAGCTATTTGGAACAGAATTATAGAGTTAGCACCAGTGCTTCAACAAAATTTAAAGTTTATAATGAGCGATTATGAGATGGCAGCCATGAAGGTGATAAATGAACAATTTCCAACAGCAGAAATACATGGATGCTGGTTTCACTATAATCAAGTATTATCATTTTACATAATAATTTATATCTTGTTTTCATTTTATATAAAAATTAATATAAAAATCAAAGTCATTCAAATACATAAATATATCAATGTTCACTTACCAGGCACTTTTGCGTCAATGGCGACGATTGGGATTAATGGATGCACCAAGAAGTGTTTTATCGATGATCATGACTATGGCATTGGTTCCTTCTGATTGTTTTGAAGAAGCGCTTTCTTTTATACAACTGGAAGTGGATCAAATTTCTCAGGAATACCCTGCAGTTAACGATTTTTTAGCATATGTACGCAAAACTTGGTTACCATTAGCCTCAAAAGTCAGTGTTTATGATTGTCCTGCAAGGACAAATAATATAACAGAATGCTTTCACAGTATAGTAGGAAGAAAATTCGGCAAATCCCAAAACATTTGGAGTTTTTTAGGTAATGCTTCTATAACACTTTTTTATGTTACACAAAATATACAAAATGAACAAAGTAAAAATTATTTTATTCATAGATAACTTACGAAAATTAATTATTGATGAGGAACTGAAGCTTAAACGTTTAAAAAGTACTGAAATAAGTGGGCATTATACAAGTATTAAAAGCAAAATCCGAGACAATAAAATACTGAAACTTCAAAAATATTTTGCAACGGGCAGGTTAGTTAATACATATATATATATATATATATATATATATATATACATAAAACGTCTTTTTTGACAAAAAATAATATAATAAGTAATATATATTATAATAAATAAATATATATATATTATTTATTATATTATTTTTTGTCAAAAAAGATGTTTTTTATATTTTTGTTTCTATATTTATTTATAATTTGGTAATTTTACAATTATTTTATATCATAATATTGTACATTTTTATATCATGTATCCTCATCATTTAATACAGTTTACATAGACAATTTCTTAACACACTCATCCTTACATTTTTGATCTTTATAAATGTACTAAATTTGCATTTATATTTTTTCATTTCTAATATTTCCGTATATTTAAACATTTTGTAACTTTTCCCCTTTGGCTTCATCAAAATTTTTCTTTCTATTCTTTCCTTCTTGCTTGTTGCTTGTTAAAAAATTTCTTATACAGAAATTAAATAGATAATTTTACACAATTGAAATAAAAAAATTAATGCATGTTGAAAAAATAATTTTATAAAAAATATGAAGGTTAGGTAAATAATATAAAAATATTATATTTTACATGATATAAATTTGTGAAACATTATGTTACGTTATAATTTATAATATATAAAATTTACATTTTAAAAAGTAATTAAATATTAATTAGACTTTGACTTTATTTTCAATAACAAATACAATATCATAAGCAGGCATATCACTTTCCATAAATGTACTTTTCTTGTAATCCTGCTTAAATTTAAAAAGTAAATTTTTTACGATGTATTGTCTGCTATACATATATTAAATTATTAAATATTAAATATCTTAAAACATAATTTTTATTATATTTATATAGATTTTATTCTTGCTGTGTGTACATATATACACTATCTCGTTTTTTGACTTTTTTAATGAATCAAAAATTCAAAAAAATTAAAAAAAAAGAGTTGATTAATATAAGTAAATCGCTTTATTTACACAAAATTCAATGTTATTCAAAATTATTTATTGTTACTATTGTGCCATTCTTTTTTGCTATTAGTTATATACGATTCTTGTTTTTCTATATTTTCCTTTAGATCAATTGTTGAAATTAATGAATTTATCGCAAAACAACTTTTATTTAAAAATATTTGTATTAATATCTATCTTTTTTGCATTTTGTATTATACATTTTATTACTGTTTTCCATATTTTTATAGATGTAATATACAACAAAGTTGTACTTTTCATTTCTTATAGACTACATCTCAATAGTTTTCTACGTTCCTTCAACGACACATGTGAGGATATTTTGAAAAATGATTTACTCTTAGAAGGTATGTTCATTAACAATAATGAATAGTTATTTAAAGCATACAAATTTTAACTTTTGGTAAAAATACAATTATTTTAAGTACATATATCTTATAACAAAAGTTTAATTAACATGCTCTCTCTTTTTCTCTCTCTTTCTCTCTCTTGTATATGTATACATGCTAGTAACATACAGCCTTTTAATTTGAAAGCGCTTATTATTAGTCTATGTGTGCATATAAGTTTATGATTTTGACAACATATATCTAATTGGAATATTGACACTTTAAATGTATATAAAATATACAAAATTTCTATTTATATTTCTTAAATATTTACACTAACAACTAGAGATAACAATTTTTAATTCTTAATCACATATTAAGCATTGTCCCAAATTTTTTTTACATACTTTATTATGTAAAATACATGCATTTATAATCCCGCCAATATAATTTTAACTTTGCAGAAAGAAATCAATATTTCATGAGTAAAGTTTTCATACATGATATTATCGTAAATATTAAAATATTAAATAGATGTTAAATTTGATGCTTCTTAAAGAGTGTAAAATCTAATTAATGATTTGCATTGATGTGACCAGTTTTCGATTTTCCAAGAAACTTTAACTTTAATGTTTAGTCGCTATTTTTACAGTGTCCTTTAAACATGTGTTTTTATACATACATTAAATAGAAAGAGACTTATATATTTTTATCAAAATTGAAAGTAGTCAAAATCAATAAAGTAAACATTTACTATATTCAAATAGAAAAATAAAAACAATTTGATTAGACGTAATATTTAAACATAAATAAAGTAGTTTTTTTTATTTCAATTGAATTAATTCATACGTTGTTAACATGAAGCGCATCTAAATGAAACATTCATATGTAACATTGAGTAAATACTACAGACATTTTATTTTATAATATTTATTTTATAAAATTTACTTATTGATTACAGGGGTTGGCAAAAATTAACTTTATGACATAAATAACTTATTTAAAAGAATTGGAATTTTGACTCAACCTTATTACTTTGATATATTGTTTTTCCTACATCTTATTTTAGAACTCTTTTCCATACTGCAACAGAAAATAAAACTGATAAAATGAAAAAAATAAAAAAAGTTAATAATGTAAATTTGATCAATGTCTAAGTCAATACTGAAAATAATAATACATATTACGTATGTTTAACTATTATAAAAACTTACATAATTTTCATATATATATATATACATATATATATATATATATATATATACATATTGTATATGTCATGTGTTTATGTCATATTCGGATTTGGAAATACTATAGTACATTTTTTACACTCTCCCGAAACCTTTTTCAATTCTTTAGCGCATTTAATATGTACACACGACGTCATTTAATGCCTACCCATATAAAGTTGGCTGCGTTCAAAGTTTATCTTTCTCTTGTGGAAAAGCAGTAGAAGAAGAAAGATAAACTCTGAATACGGCCAACTTCAGAGATGTAGGCATTAATGACGTCGTGTGTACATACATATTTTCAATAGAGTCTACACGTAGCTTATGCGCCGTTCAGTTAAGACCGCGACACAAACTTTTGCACAGTGCATAATACATAATGCATAAGGAAATCAACCAATCCAAGTCCTTCATTTATCTCTCCAGGGTGGAAATAAAAAACTCTGGTTGATTTCCTTATGCGTTATGTATTATGCGTTATGCAAAAGTCTGTCGCGACCATTTAATCTCATAAAAGCCGTGATCTCAGGTCTGTTTTTGTTTTAGTTGCACTACTGAACTAGTGCAATAAGTTAGAGTAAAAAAAATATACTTGTCTCACTTTAACTTATGACACTAGTGCAGTGCAACTAAAACGAACACATCAGATCACGTTCGGTATAGTTTACGTTTCCGTGTGCAATAAATTATCAATAATTATTAAATTCAGTTAATCCAATCAGCATCATTCTTTAGACGAACATATATCAGTGAGCTACGCGTTTAATAGTAGATAATGGATACTTTATTACCCCAAGGGGTCTAAAAGGGCGTTTTGTAGGGACGTACCCAACCCTGTACAGTTTTACACCATCTTTTCCGGCATCTTCCATCATATCACATTGGCGTTTTGAAAGGACGTACCCAACCTTGTACAAATATATTACAAAACCTACTTAATCTACTTTTGCCTGTACACACATACACGTTTCGTACACCCTGTCCTTATTCTTTTTTCTTCTACTCGCTCCCTCGCCCTTCTCGCTCGTTCGCCCATCGCTCGCCTTATGTTTACGCTTATTAACTAGCTTATCTCTAACTTATCTCTAAGGTTGGACCTCCGTTTCCTTTGCATTCTTCCATTTATACCATTCTCTCATCCACCACTTCCATTCTCCTCCCTCCCTCTCATTTCCTCTATCGCTTTCATCCATTCCTCTCCCTCTCCCCTCTCTCCCAGTAACCTCCCCACTACCTCCTGCCACACCTCTCCATCCCACTTCTCCCATCTCGTACACTCTTCCCATATGTGTTCCCATGTTTCCTCTTTCCTCCCACACATCCTACACCTTCTATTCTCTTCCTTTTCCCAATATAGCCCTTCCCTAATTTCATTACCTAGTCTAAATCTTGCAATCCTACTCCACCTTGTTTCCTCCCAGTCCTTCTCTAAGTATTCCGGGATCCCTTCCTTCCTTATAAACTTATACCACCGGTTGTAACTCTAGTCTGCGATCTCCTCTCTCCTTTCTTGCTTTTGTTTCAATTTCTCTCTACTCTCTAAACTTTCAACTTCCAATTCTCCCTCCTCTTCAACTCTCACCCCCAACTTTTCTAGATAGCTCTTTCTTTCCTGCTCCCATTTTCCTATTATCTTCCCCTTCTTCCATCTCTCCTTCATCTCTTCCAGACATTTCCTCGCTATTCCCCCTCCCTTGCCCTCCTCCAGTTTCTTTTCGAATTTCCATGCTCTCTTACTTGCTCTGCCTCTCATCTTCTCCCTCTCCACTTCATCTCTCACCATATAACCAGGCGTCCTCCAATTTAGTCCAAATATACATCTGAGATATCTTTCATGTATACTTTCTACCTCCATTCTTTCCTTCCATCCCCATACTTCCGCCCCGTATCCCATCACAGTCCATATCAAAGTGTCGAATAGCCAGATCCTTCTTTTCCAATCCTTTCTCCACATTCTTTTCCCTATCCCCCAGACTTCCCTCATTACTCTCGCCGCCTTCTTTCTTCTCTCTCTGATGTACGCGTTTAATAGTATGTGTAGCGAATTTAGCAACAAAACGCTTACATACACTACCAAGTGTGTGGTTCACTGACACATGTATGTTTAAAGAACGATGCTGATTGTATTAACTTTATTTAATAATTACTGCTTTATTAAACAATAAGCATTATAAATAATTCAGGACTTTTTGACTTAATTTTAGATAAGAAATAAGCTATTAGTGGGCAGTCTTTAAGAAACATCCTGTATACACAGAAATTTCAAAGATGTTATATCATTAAAAATATCTTGCAGAGATATAATATCATTAAAAAATATTGAATATCTATATAAAAAATTAAATTAACATTTTAAACAACACATTTCTCACGAATATATATATTTTTTATTAGATATTAATATAAATTGCATTTTTACAGGAAATAATAATAATCCAATATTTGATCAAAGATATAATTATGTGCATCCTGAAACAAATTCAAACACATTATGCAATACAGAAAATGAAGCAAAAATTAATATAAAACGGCAAACGCCCTTACAAGAATTAAATCTTAAAAAGACGAATACTTCACATGCAAAGTGCTGCAAAAGAAAATGGGACTTATTAAATACTGATAAGGGTAATCATGCAAATCTTAATGTCTGTGTTTAGTAGAAAAGGCAGATTAGTGAGTGCTTAGTAATTTGTTAATATAATTCATTCTTGCCTTTAGATCTTTGCTAAATTTAAATGCAGAAACCAATCATAATAAAGAATAACTAATTACTCATTGATCTACTTTCTCCGCTGAACACAGCTAATATTACATTACTATTACATTATTACATTATTATTATTTTTACAATTCAGTCTACATATTATGAAAAATTTTATAATACATTTTTATAGAGAAGATACAATTACAAAATTTTTAATCCAACACAGGAATACAAGGTATTTAAATGCAAAGATGTTAATCGCAAAGATTAAAAACTGTTAAAGAAGTAACAATAAAAAATGCAAATATTTTATTAAAATAAAAAAAAATGTCGTACAAAAACTTGACGCTGCTTTTTTACTCCATAACCACTTTCGAGCTAACATGCTGCGCGTGTACTTGGTACAAAAAAGCAGCGTCAAGTTTTTGTACGAAATTTTTTTTTATTTTAATAAAATATTTGCATTTTTTATTGTTACTTCTTTAACAGTTTTTAATCTTTGCGATTAACATCTTTGCATTTAAATACCTTGTATTCCTGTGTTGGATTAAAAATTTTGTAATTGTATCTTCTCTTTCTGATTAACGCAATTTAAAGATTTATTTAAAGATTAATCAAGAAAACATTTATTTAAAAAGATACATATCACTTGGGTTGAGTTAGGTAACGGAATTTGGTTATATTATAATGTCTGTAAGGAAAAATGAAGCTATTATGACTTGTGTAAGAAGACACTTAAATACAAAGATATTTTTTAAAAATAATACAACAGTTATTTTCAGAAGAATATATATATTCATTTTATACTTGACGCAATTTATAGATATCATTTATTTTTGTGAAAATACAAACATACCACATCGGTTTTTTAGAAGTTTATTACTTACACGGTGTCACTAACATGCAGAATTTTGAATTTTGTGGCCTAGGGGTTTTCGTTAATATCAATATTATCCTCTCTTTTTTTATGAAAATGTGTAACCTCATTTTCTTTATTTATGTTCTCATATACAGGGTGTTCCAAAAGCACAGAATGTCCTTTATAACAGTAGGTTCTATGGAATATTCTAAAACGAAAATCCTAATACGAAAATGTTGAGGCTAAGTAGTTTTTAGATTATTCACGATTAAAGTTAACGAATCATACACCTGACATTTCGCGCACTTAGGCATGGTGTTATGACAAATGTGAACATAGTTATAAATTTATTTTGACACTTATCGTAATATCTCGCTTGAATTAATATTTTATAATGTGATCCGATATTAATTATACGTATGTAATGTACAAATAGATGTTCCGAATAGAAGCAGAAATAACTTCTTAATAAAAATATTACATATTTGTAAAAAAATCTTGATGTTCAAGGATCTTGACATTGTTCGTGGTATCACTTTTATCATTTGTCATAACACTGTGCCTGAACGCGCAAAATATCAGTTCTACGATTCGTAAACTTTAATTGCAAATTATTTAAAAACTATTATAGCCACAATATTTTAATATTAAGATTTTCGTCTTAGAATATTCCAAAAAAATCCACTGTTAAGAGAATATACGGTAGTTTTGGGACACCCTGTATATTTATCAAAATTTAGATTCAGAAATCATAAAATCAATTTATTTTTATATTTTATAAAATGTATTGATTAATTTTAAAAAAGATATTTTTATGTAAATTAAATTTTTTATTGTACTAATTGATTAATTTTAAAAAAGATATTTTGAAGTTAAATTTTTTATTGTACTATAATGTTCTTATATTGTGTACAAATTAAAATTACTAACATATTTCTATTTCTTAACAGAAAATTTAAATAGAGAACATAAAACTGCACTGGAGCAAAATAATAATTTTCCAAAATTACCAAACTTATACGTGGTACTACATAAGATAGATGAAACATCAAACAAAAAAGTTACTAAAACAAATAAATTATCAAAGAAACAAAGAAACCAAAAAAAAAATGATAAGAAAATAATTTAATTGCTAAAGGTAATTAAACTATAAAATACTAATGTAGCAGAATGAAAGGAAAATAAGACAATTCAGTGAATTTCTATATATATTTTCATTATTTTCTTTACAGATGACAAATCCATTTATGAAGTGTCCAAAAATGAATATTTGCCTTTAATTGACAATAGCGCTTCTACAGAAGATCTTCCATACTACGCTGTAAATTGGAATCTCAAGGATAATCAAAATACTTCAAAAGAAGTATCTTCTATAGACACTTATACGGTGTGTCTTGCTAACGAGCGCACATATGTTTTCATACCCTGTGATCATCTCGCTTGTTGTCATCTGTGTATTGAATGTTTAGAAAGTACTCGATGTTCAATTTGCAACATAAAGCAGCTGTATAAGAATTATTAATGCATAATTGAAAAAGGTCTTTATGGAAAAATAGATCGCCGTCTAATGTCCATTTCTAGCCATACTTCGATAAATACAGACTTATTTTGATCTCGGTTTAAAATAGTTTTTATCTTCTTCTAGCTCTAGGAAGTTGTAGAAATGGACATTAAGTAAAATAACTGTCTCTTTAACAATTACTTAATTCGAAACAATTATTCCTTATTGATTACTTAATTACTAAGTTTACTATTAGAGACAAAGATAAAATGTGCGCAATTTCATTTATTTTTAGTCTTTTTCGTTTTTAATTCATTTATTCTAATCAAAACTACAAAGTGAAATCTTTAATTGACTTTAAAATAAGTTTATACACGTATGACATAGATAAGTTAAAATGCAGCAATATGTCATTATTACGGTTACAATATCACTCATTTGAGACATCGATATTTAATTTGCACAAATGAATGTCGTGCCAAAGATATTTAAGTTTTTTCGTGAAATTTTAAGTGTAGTACTAAGTGCTGTGACTTCATTTACATTTTTATTTAAATTCTAGGGTTGATATAAATATTATAAAATATTGATTCAACGTACAGTATTACAAACATTTGATAACCCTGTTCTGTTCTCTGTCTCTAAACACGTAGAAACTGCAGTTGTAAGAGTTACAATATTATTTATTTTAAATATAGATATTTTATTTCTACAAATGTATGACGCGCCAAAGATACTTCAGTTCTTTCGTAATATTGTTAAGTATGATACTAAGCGCTGTGATTTTATTTACATTTTCATTTAGATTCTAGTGTTGATACAAATGTAGTTTTTCTAATGTTGGTATAAATATAAAATATTTTACGTACAGTATTACAAACATTTAGTTTCCTATCCTGCTGAACAAGCTAAAATAACCTCTAAACACAAATAGATGATATCAGTGTCAATCAATTATCTAATAAAATTTCAATAGCAAGTTTCTATGTTAAATAACTATTTAATAGATCAAACAGTTTTATAATAATTACATTACTATTATATAATTCACAGCAATTCGAAATTGAACTTTTATAAAGGAACAACTATTACGGAAATTTAGAAGGAAATATTAAAAATAACATGTATATATTGGTTACACATATGACTATATTCTTTATCTCTATATTGAATTATTTATAAAGTAATTTTACAACTATATAATAATTACAATCTACTCGCTGAAATACAAATAATAACGATCAATTAAATAGAATAACATTTAATACAGTTACAATTAATATTGCAAATTAACGTTGTTACTTATAAATAATCATTATTTTCGCATAACATACTACGTTCTACAAATAAGTCGCAATAAATAGAGATCATAACACGGTTCTACAATTTAATGGAAACTACTCGACGCCTTTTCATACGCAAACAAAAACGCTCCTAAATTCCTGTTTACTACTTGCAACCCGTTAGCACCACGCGTGTCCTTACAGAGTCCTGCTCCATCGGATTATCCAGAACGATATTCTTGTAGCTTTTGAAGTTCTCTGCTTGCTCTAAAGATATCCTCCTCCTCTCTATCTGAAATAAAAATAAGAGAATTATTCGATTATTTTGCTTACTTTCCTCGGTATTAGTGATCACTATTATTTACGAACTTTTGACTTAACGACTTTCTTGCAAATATCTCTCTTCGACTTTTATCATATTAAATTCTTCTATACTTTTCTTTATTTTAAACCGCGTAAATTACAAGTTATTATAAAAAGGGACTCAAAAATAGAAACCATTAATACTTCGCTACAGTTATTGCAATTAAAGCAAAGTGATTACCTTAAATTTTATGTGTATTTATTCTATCCCACGATGCATAGTATCCATTATCCTTGTATCCCAGCCCCTCAGGCGCATATATCCCAGCAGTTACTCCATTCTGAAACAGAAAGTTTTTACAAGCCTTTACTCTGTTCTTCATATAATTAGTAGCATAATCAGTTAATGTGATTCAGGAAATAGATTTAAAAGACACTTATCTGATTGTACAACAAATTATTCTCTTGACTATCCTTCCGATCAAGGGTGCCTGTACCATCTTATTCCTTGCGGGCCTCTCTCAGGACGTATGAGACTTTCACTTTCCGGGACGCCTCCCTCAGGATGCTCAGGACATCAGGAGTGAACCAGGTCGCTGCACGTCTCTCTCAGTGCATTGTTCGGACGTAGATATTCACCTGAAACGCTCATCGCTCTCTGCCAGTCCTCGCTCTAAAACAAAAGTGAATTAATAGTTGCACGATTCGCGTCAATAAATAGATAAACAAATTACTAAAGATAGTTAATGACAGCACTGTTAGCTCTTTCAATAGACAGATTAATAAATCAACGGATTATCTGTTCCATTTTCAATATATTATTGCGGATTAAATTTATTCTTTGATAATAAGTCTCTTCACTTACCCCGCCAGTCTCCTCTTCTTCAGGACCGCTGTTCCTGACTCTTCGCGTCACACGACGATCACGGAGCCAGTCACCGGACCTTCCGGTCACCGCGATGTCCCACACATCGTCTCCTCTCGCTTCGTTGCCGTCACTCTTCCCACCGCCAGAGTACCCGACGTAGTGAACCTGAAGAGAGAGAAATAAAAGCTATTATGAATTAATGAAAAATACGATTATTTTATTATTATTAGATTCTATTCACCTTGCTTTTTCCTCGCCTTGCATTCCTCTCGTAGATTTCTCGCGTTTGACACCACGCGTTACACACCTGTCAAACGCACAAGGAGAACATAACCTCACCTGTCAAACGCACAAGGAGAACATAACCTCACCGTAATTTCGATCTCCCAAGATTACACGTCGTTAGGCCGTCTGCTCATCGCGCGTTTACCGCTAAGCCTGCGATATAAACTTCCTGACGTTGAATAACTCCAAGAAATAAAATTATTCAATATTTTATACAACTTATCTCTTTCGCGACATTCGTGCGCAAATGCACAGTGTCCTTCTTTCGGTGTGCAAATGCACGGTGCGCTTTTTTTCGTGTGCATCTTTTCCGTGTGCAAATGCACGGTGTCCTTCTTTCGGTGTGCAAATGCACGGTGCGTTTCTTCTCGTGTGCATCTTTTCCGTGTGCAAATGAACGGTGCGCAAATTTTGCGTGTCCAAATGCACGGTGGGCATATTTTCGTGTACAAATGAGCGGTGCGCATCTTTCCGTGTGCAAACGAACGGTGCGCATCTTTCCATGTGCAAACGAACGGTGCGCATCTTTCAGTGTGCAAACGAACGGTGCGCATCTTTTCGTGTGCAAACGAACGGTGCGCGTCTTTTCGTGGGCAAACGAACGGTGCGCATCTTTTCGTGCGCAAACGAACGGTGCGCATATTTTGCGCGTCCAAATGAACGGTGGGCATCTTTTCGTGTGCAAAAGACTGGTGCGCATATTTCCGTGCGCAACTGAACAGAGCGAATTTTTTAATAATTTACTTTCTGTGTGCAAAAGACATTTGGCCAATAATTCCTGTGTCCAAAAGCACCGTGTCCGATTGAACCGTGCGCAAAGTGTCGTGTCCAATATCTCTGTGTCCTTTAGCACCGTGTCCATCTGAACGGTGTCCAAGTGAATGCCACTCGATTGGAGTTACATAGGAACTTTTTAGAACATGAACTAACAGCTCTACTGGATTACGTTCCGCTACTTATACGTAATGAAATGTACTTTATGCATGATGGAGCGCCCGCGCATTTCATCATAATTGCCAGAGAATACCTAAATGCACGATATCCTCATCGGTGCATTGGTCGAGATGGACCAATTCCATGGCCTCCGCGTTCCCCGGACTGCAACCCTCTAGATTTCTTCCTATGGGGGCACCTAAAGACTCTTGTTTATGTAACTCCAATCAATAATGTAGAGGAATTACGAGATCGCATTATCAACAGTTGCGAAATTATAAGAAATACGGCAGGAATCGTTGAGCGTGTTAGACAGTCAATAGTTAGACGGATGGAAGCGTGTGTTTTAGTTAACGGTGGACATTTTCAACAACTCCTGTAAATAAAAATAAAGTTTTTTCCTTTTATGGCCTTCCATTCTTCTGTATCAGATATCAATAATTAAATGAGTCGTAACTCCTGCGGGATGCGTTTTTGGACTAACGTTTATGGGAACTTTTTTCATCCTTTTGACAAGCCCAATCCACTCCCTGATTTTACTCAACTATTTCAGGACCACCCTGTATAAACACATATTACATTTTTAATGTCGGATTATCCGATAGATGGCATCCGTTGGGATCTGTTTCTCGTATTTAAAATTTGACCAACAATGGTATAAATACGGTGTCAAGACTCAAGAGACACGACAGAGTGTCTCGCGCAAAGTAATATAAATCACGGCATAACTTTTGTATTAGTTGTATTGTGGAGTCCACTCTAACTCTTTACTCTTATAATAAAGTGGCACACTTTTAGTAAATAAAACCCAAAAAAGCCTAATTTTATTATATATGGTTATATAATTAGATATATATAATTATATATAATTATATGTGGTTATATATAATTATATACAATTATATACAATTATATACAATTATATCGGTCCATTTTTTATATCGAATTATATCTAATGTCGATTTTATATAATCATATGTGATTATATCTAATAATTTTTTCTCGAGCGCAATTTTGTATAATTCTTTGATGTCCTAAAGATCCCCCAATGTGTTGTTCACAATATTTACTTTGTCTAAACAACTTTTAAATTACTGAAAGTATTACAAACAAAGGGAGAAATATATATTTTAAGGACTATACAAATAACGGCACACACAGGAATTATTATAAATATTGTATCAAATTATAATATTATACTTATTAAAGTGCAAAAGATATATAAAAATATATTCAAATATTGATAATATTAGAATTATCTTTTAAATATTTGCTAATAATACACTTTAAATACCTAAACATTTTTTATCATTTTGTATTACATATATTATTCATATTATCCCACACATTATAAATATTTTAGGACATATGTATATTATGTATAATACTGTTGTATACATATAAACACAAAACATTAGAGACATAAAAATAATACAATATTTATATTTCTGTTATAAATGTATCTGTATTGAATAATAACAAAGACATATCCATCATCCGTCTAGTTCGATAAAAGTGGCGCATGAATTGTAGTAGGTAAACTAATTGCTTTAATATCCACAAGTGCAAATTAAAATTTTAAAGATCGCTATCGTTATCATTCGTTACAATTTGTCCAACCAACAGGTCAATAAAAGTACAGTTTAGAATAGAAACCGTGTGTGCAATGACCAAAAGTATTAGAACAATTTTGAAGCCACTTCTAATAATCAGTTATATGTTTGGTTTAGGAATTGCCAATTTATCTAGTCATGTAAAACTGTGGTTTAGTGTTTTATATATGCTGCTAGTTTGGTCAATTTACTATTTCCTCTCGACCTCTATAACATTTTTTTCTAAAGGTTATACCGAAGACTACATTTGCCATTGGCTAGAAATTCTTATGACTCTATTGACAATCGTAATTGGTATATATAATAATAAGGTAAGGAAATGTTGATTTAAGTATTTATTAATGAGTAAATTTCCACCGAGGGTTCGTACCAGGTCAAAGTCGGGTTCAGAGTCAGGTTGGGGTGAGCGCTCTTGCGGTGCAAACACCAAAAACCTCATTTAAACCCTACCTTAAAATTTTGTTGGGTAGGATTCAGGTTCGAGTTTGGTGTTTCCACCGCAAGAGCACTCACCCCAACCTGACTCTGAACCCGACTCTGACCCGGTACGAACCCTTGGTGGAAACTTACTCAATAATAAGCAACTTAAATTCATGTATATTTACACAATAACAAAAAATAAAAAATATATATAAGTGTAAAGCTAATAATTTATAATTTATTAAATTCTACACCTGTTTAATAATAAAAACTGTTACAAAAATACAAAATTTCCACACATATATATATACGCACTGCTAAATACTTTTTTCTAAATATCTTATAAAATGATTTATTCAAATTATATAAAAATATAAATAAAAATAACAAAATAAAGAACTAGCTTCCGGTCTTGCCGCACGGACGCGCAGAGAGTCAGAGTCAGAGTTGAATTATATTGTAACGGTTGCAAGAGAGGAGAATAATAGCCCAGTCAAATGAGCTGAAATTTTGGCCAAGGTAGGAAATAATACTACCAGCGCTGTAACTAGCGTGAAAGTGTGTCTCTTGGGGTTGTAATGAAGATACTAAAAGCCCACTCCCGTACCATTGTCATAGCAAAAATGGGGGTGCAAAAAAGTCCAAAAAATTGGTTTTTTGCCAATAACTCGAAAAGTATCACAATTAGGGGAAAAGGTAAAGACGTGAAAGTTGTAGAGAATGAAATTTCACACAAAAAAGGTCTATACAAAAATTTTGTACGACCAATTGCAGTCGATCTAGATTTTTTTGAAATAATACGTATTTCATGACATCTGAAAAACACGTGAGCGCGTCGCGCATTTTTTATCGATAGTTCGAAAATGGCGACTCGAATAAAAAAATAGTTCAAATAAAAGTTGTAGACAATTTAATTACGAACAATTTCCATTTTTATTTTTTTCTATACGATCAATATTGACATAGATATGAATTTTTTAAAACATTTATTATCGCTCCTCGAATATGATTTTTAGTGGTAAAATCGCTTGTAACTCAACATCTGTAAGTTTAACGCAAATATTACATCTTATAAAAGTAAAAGATAATTAAATTTCGAAAATTTTGATGTATATACAAACTCATTTTGGATATATGCGTAGTGTGATAATGCTAATAAACATGAAAAATTGTCATTTTTTGTGGATTTTGTCAAAAAAAGTCACTTTTGGTTAGCTGTAGGTCAAAATGTCTCTCTACATGAATTAAAGAATTAAAGAATTAAGGAATAAAAAAAATTAAAGAATTAAGGAATTCAACGAATAACTGACCCCACACTGAAGCCCGACTACCGGCTCGCCCCATGCTATCCGACGCCAGGACATTTCTTGTGTACTATTCGTCCTAAAAATATCGCAGCGGTACTGAATGACACCTAAATGTATGCAAAATGACTTCCAATACTTGAAAAAATTTTAAAAATTTGTTAAGTACATTATTTTTAACTTTGCAAATGCTCCAAAATTTCACTTTTCTGCAAATTCAAAATCACAAGCATTTTCAATTGTCCGTTTCATAATACTACTTATTACAAATCGAATATCAAAGTATCAATTTTGTAGGAAATTTTATCAGCTTTAATTTTGATCTAATGAAATTTCTTCGTAAAATTAATAAAAAAGAAGATACATGCAAAAAACTAAATACAAATGCCACTTTTGCATAATTTCTTTAAAAAACACCACTTTTCGAGGGTTCTTTTTTTAAAGAAATCATACCTTTCGATGAACTTATAGTGCTGCATTACTTTCACACACATATAAACTACTAAAAATAGGTGAAATCCAATTTTTAAAAAATTATTACACATATTTTTTCAATGTATTATTAATCCGTACAAAATTACCTTTTACAAAAAGGTAAAAAAAAGACGCCAAGCACGCGTGGTGTACCTTGAAAAAATCGAAGTAGTTATCTTTGTACCTCGAAAAAATCCAAGTAATAGCTTTACCTTAAAAAAACCAAAGTAATATATTTACCTTGAAAAAATCGAAGTAATATATTTATTACAAAAAAAAAGAAATGATATCTTTAAATTATGCGCCAATTAAATATATATTATATCGAAAAATAACTATTGTTCTTTTAAAAAATGTATTCCCATTAAAGTGAAAAAATTAATATAAAATGTGAAAAATTTTAGTGAAAAAAACTTGGCGCTGCTAAACATAATAATATATATTAATGAAACAATTTCTATAAATGGAAAAAGTACTTTAAATTAATGTGTGAAAGTCTCTAAATTCACATTGTAATTATTAATTTAATATTTTAAATTAGTCATTTATTGCTTTCAAATATTTCAAAATTTGGCAGCGCTAAGTTTTTTTCACTAAAATTTTTCACATTTTATATTAATTTTTTCACTTTAATGGGAATACATTTTTTAAAAGAACAATAGTTATTTTTCGATATAATATATATTTAATTGGCGCATAATTTAAAGATATCATTTCTTTTTTTTGTAATAAATATATTACTTCGATTTTTTCAAGGTAAATATATTACTTTGGTTTTTTTAAGGTAAAGCTATTACTTGGATTTTTTCGAGGTACAAAGATAACTACTTCGATTTTTTCAAGGTACACCACGCGTGCTTGGCGTCTTTTTTTTACCTTTTTGTAAAAGGTAATTTTGTACGGATATCACCCCTTTTTGTTATAGATACATCAAACGCCATAATGTCTATCGACATCGACATTTATGTCTGATAAAATCAAATGTAAATATTTTTTGTATTATAACTTACAAGAATTATATCTGAGAGTTTGACATCCTTAAATGTGCAGTGTAGTTTGTATAAATTTATAAATTATTAAAAAAATTAAGACACAAAATATGAATATATTAGGCAAAGTCAAATTTGTCGAGAGCACATTATGCAGTGTTTGCTATAAATAAATTTTGTCGAAAGAAAAACAGATTTGATACAGAATTTGGCATGTACGATGCTATTGGCAGAATGTCATAGTAGATAATATATGTATAGTAAAGTTTGTTAACAAAATAAGGCAATTAATAATTTATAATACAAACTACACTGCACATTTAATTAAGGATGTCACTGTCAGATATAATTTTTGTGTTATAATACAAAAAATATTTAGACTTAATTTTATCATATATATTTGATAGTCATTATTAGAGAAAAAGAGAGAGAGAGAGAGAACGCGAGCGGGGAACGCGAGCGTGACCGCGAGAAAAAGCAATACGTACGATAGATATAACCTCGCGACCCTCGCACAGGGTGTATCCCAGGAACCAGCCATCCGCAAGGCGCGAACTCTGTCACTCCAGCACTGCACTTCGTTCGGAGTGTTCGGACGCGACGACGCGGACGGAATATTTCTCGACGACGCGGACGTCTAAAGCTGGGGCCAGACTATGCGCGATTCGTGGTTCGTGATTCGCGATTCGCTATTCGTATAAGATTCGTGAATAGTGTGTATAGGCAGATTCGTCGAATTCGCATTAACAGTTTACCATTCGCGCCGATTCGCCAGCGAAGCGCTTTTTCGAATCGTGGTTCGTGATTAGCAGTTCGCTATTCGTATAAAGCTGGGGCCAGACTATGCGCGATTCGTGGTTCGTGATTCGCGATACGCCATTCGTAAAGATTCATACGAATCACGAATCGCGCATAGTCTGGCGCCGAAGATTCGTATAGATTCGTATCGTTCGCCAATGTCTCGTAAGATTCGTGAATAGTGTGTATAGGCAGATTCGTCGAATTCACATTCGGCATTCGCTGTTTACCATTCGCGCCGATTCGCCAGCGGTGCGGTTTTTTGACGAAATCAAAGAAATGACGAACGCACAATACAAAAAAAAAAATGAACGCACGATTCGTTGTTGTCGCACACTGGCCAAAGCAACGCGAATCAACACGAATCAACACGAATTGATCATTCATGGCGATTCGCGCTCTTTGATCTCGCCAAAAAACCGCTCCGCTGGCGAAACGGCGCGAATGGTGAACAGCGAATGCGAATTCGACGAATCTGCCTATACACACTATTCACGAATCTTATACGAATAGCGAACCGCTAATCACGAACCACGATTCGAAAAAGCGCTTCGCTGGCGAATCGGCGCGAATAGTAAACAGTTGATGCGAATTCGACGAATCTGCCTATACACACTATTCACGAATCTTATACGAATAGCAAATCGCGAATCACGAACCACAAATCGCGCATAGTCTGGCCCCAGCTTAAGATTCGTGAATAGTGTGTATCGGCAGATTCGTCGAATTCGCATTCGCTGTTCACGATTCGCGCCGTTTCGCCAGCGGAGCGGTTTTTTGGCGAGATCAAAGAGCGCGAATCGCCATGAATGATCAATTCGTGTTGATTCGTGTTGATTCGCGTTGCTTTAGCCCGTGTACGACAACAACGAATCGTGCGTTCGTCATTTTTTTGATTGTGCGTTCGTCATTTCTTGATTTCGTCAAAAAACCGCACCGCTGGCGAATCGGCGCGAATGGTAAACAGCGAATGCCGAATGTGAATTCGACGAATCTGCCTATACACACTATTCACGAATCTTACGAGACATTGGCGAACGATACGAATCTATACGAATCTTCGGTGCCAGACTATGCGTGATTCGTGATTCGTATGCATCTTTACGAATGGCAAACCGCGAATCACGAACCACGAATCGCGCATAGTCTGGCCCCAGCTTAAAGCGAACGTCTAAAGCCCATAACATGTACGAGTTTGATTCGCGAGCCGGACTCAAACGTTTTTCACCACACACACACTCCCGAATAGTCCCGAAATTTGGCTCGTCGGACGCCGAGCCCGTCTCGTAACATCTCACCCACGCTATTGTTTACGAAAGCTTCTTTGCTTACGACCACGATCGCAGCGTTACGATAGATGTAGACGCACCTTAATAATTCATACGATAACTGTCACGACGAACGTTACGATCGTCGTAATGAGCTTACGATCCATCGTAACGCTGCAATCGTGATCGTAAGCAAAGAATTAAGCTGTCGTAAACAATATATCTATGTTAATATATCTAACTATAAACACACTTTTCTTCGCGCGTCGAGAAGGCTGACATGTTAGGTTATACTGTTGTAACGCTAGACAAGTGTCACAATCTTCCGAGTTCAAGTTGAGTCAACTCATATAATGAGGTTACGATAGCTGTCGAGCGTTACAATCGTCGTAAGGAACTTAACATTACGATAAATGTAAACGCAGCCTCGCGCACCAACTAACGTACACGTCAGTCACGTCACTGCACATAAACATGCTGTCTCTTTCGTTGTCATGGAGACGCTCGAGACTGGCAATATCGCTCTCTCGCTCTCTCTCGCGAACGCGATTTATTTATTTATCGGCGAGCCGGACTTGAACGTTTTTCACTACACACACACTCCCGAATCGCGCAAAGCCCGAGTCGATCCAGCCGCGTAGGTTATCTCGCTCCGCGCTGTCATACACCGCCGGGCCGCGGGGCGCCGGAGGTGCGACTGCACTCAGTACACCAAGTGCACCGCTGGCGACACTTTGTTGCTCTAAAATGGAAAATAGCGCCATTGACGTCAAGATTGTGAAAGTGACGCGCTACCCGTGGCGCCACGGCGCGCCGTGGCGAGAGTGTGAAAGTCACGATCTGGGGGACGACGATGACGTATCTTAATTAAAAATTTCACACTTTATCCTATGCATCGTAATATCTCCGCTCGTAGGGCACGTAGCGGAAAAATAAAAACACTTTTCTTATATAAATTTGGTCCAAGCTTTACGATAAGCCTAGTTAGAACTTGATCCGTTCACTGGTTATCCAGATCTAAAAATCTCGGGTACTCGCAACTCGTCACGTCGCGTATATATAGAGCCACGGCTGTCTCGCTCCGCGCGTACTTGGCGCGAGACACTACCGTGTCTCTTGATTTTGTATAAAATTGTATTTTTCCTGAAATTTTTAAACAGCTGTAACTTGTTAACAAATGATCGTAGGAAGATGAACAAAAAACCATTTTAAAGATAATTTAATTCTCTTCAAATAAAGTAGAGACATTTTGACCTACAGCTAATTGAAAGTGACTTTTTTTGACAAAATCCACAAAAAATGACAATTTTTCATGTTTATTAGCATTATCACACTACGCATATATCCAAAATGAGTTTGTATATACATCAAAATTTTCGAAATTTAATTATCTTTCACTTTTATAAGATGTAATATTTGCGTTAAACTTACAGATGTTGAGTTACAAGCGATTTTACCACTAAAAATCGTACTCGAAGAGCGAAAATAAATGTTTTAAAAAATTCATATCTCTGTCAATATTGATCGTATCGAAAAAAATAAAAATGGAAATTGTTTGTAATTAAATTGTCTACAACTTTTATTTGAACAATTTTTTTATTCGAGGCGCCATTTTCGAACTATCGATAAAAAATGCGCGACGCGCTCACGTGTTTTTCATATGTCATGAAATACGTATTATTTCAAAAAAATCTAGATCGACTGCAATTGGTCGTCCAAAATTTTTGTATAGACCTTTTTTGTGTGAAATTTCATTCTCTACAACTTTCACGTCTTTACTTTTTCCCCTAATTGTGATACTTTTCGAGTTATTGGCAAAAAACCAATTTTTTCGACTTTTTTTGCACCCCCATTTTTGCTACGACAATGGTACGGGGGTGGGCTTTTAGTATCTTCATTACAACCCCAAAAGACACACTTCCACGCTAATTACAGCGCTGGTAGTATTATTTCCTACCCAAATGCTCACTTGACTGGGCTATAACGTGTGTACGAATAAAGAGTTTTGTAATCTGCAATACATTCTTTTAAAGCATCAACATATTATTTGGTACTAATACTCTCATATGTGCCGGAAATATAAAAAAACTGTATTATTATAGATAAGTTTAATACAATCGTCTTTCTCTGAATAAGTAATAATTATTTGTCTATTTTGCATTCCATTTCTGTGACAGAAATTCCAGAATTGTCTGAAAAAGCTTGATATTGTCGACAACACATTGTTTAAACTAGGAACAATAACAAATTATGACAAACTACGCAAGAAAACACTATGGCTTGTCTTAGGGTGGTTTGCGATAGTCACATTAACGGATTGCAGTACAGCATTATTCGTAAAAGATGAATATGATTTAAGTACTGCAAAAGCCATGTATTATATCTTTATAATAAACTACTGCTTTCATATAAACTTTATTGGCGATTTAACTACTGCAAGTATTCTCGAGTTGGTACATCTTTCTAAATACAATATTACTTTCTCGAGTAGTCATATGCATAAATTAATAAAATTAAATTATAAATTTATAATGCATAAATTACATGATTTCTGAAGTTTTCTGAAAATACTGATACAATATGCTGCTATTTGCAAATAACGAATTTATTTTCCGTCTATTTCTTTAACATTTAGATACACAGGATTAAAATTTGATCAAATCAATGAACATCTTCAGAACTTGATGAGAAATAATAAAAAAAAAATAAAAGAGGCTTGGGAAAATCCTGTGAAACATCAGCATCAAAGCAATTTTCCAAAAACACTAAGCAGCAAATGCATAATGTGGACTATTATGTAAGAAAATTTACATAAAATGTACTACAGTAATATTGCTAGAAATAACTTAATATTTATAAGCAGTATTTTACACGGAATGAAATTTTACATGTACATGCGTGCACGTCCAGACATCTTCAATTGGAGTTACGCAAAATATTCCGTGAAATGGATTCAATATTTGGAACACAAATGACATTCAAAATGGCATGCTATTTTGGTTGGATAGCGTATGATTTGCGCGAGATTCTCTACGCAATCCTTATCAACAATTATGTGAAATATAGAATAATATCGGTTACCACACACTTTATCTGGCTTTCTCATAATGTTTTCAAATTCCTGCTCATTAACTATATGTGTGAAACAGTCACTACCAAGGTACTTATTAATTATTTTATGTTTAATCTTATTGTTAGAAAATATCAGTTAAGGTGGTTCTTGCATTTAGATCAAATGTAGTTAGCCCGGAAAATGTGATATGAAATAATGAAATAAAAGGTTAACGTTCCTAGAGTGTGTCTGAAAAATTTCTGATTTTTTTACCGCTTGGTTCCGAGATATATGTCTGTAAACTTTGCCAATTTAACAGGGTGGGAGTAGACCCTATAGCGAAGAACGAGGCTAGAGCGTTTACTTGCAAACATTGCAATACTTCAAAACTAGTTGAACGAACTAAAAATTGACGAAACAATGCAATAAATATTTTATAAGATACTAACGAAAGCCCGAGTTCATTAACCGTACCATATAATAATAAAACGTAATTTTCGATTGACTATTTTGACAAAACGAAAGTGATGGCTGCAGTCGAGTGGCAGCTTGGCAACGATTCGCTGATCTTCGACTTTATTTACGTCAGATGCTAATTTCCTCCTTCGCTTGGCTCCGGCGACGATATTGTTTTTCTAATCAATTTTTCGTTTTGTCTCGAAACTTCCCTTACGTCGAAGCTGCTCGCTCATATTTCACACTTCTTCTTTCTTCTGACCCAATGAATTTCCGGCTCGTGAGAGCCACAGTACCACGTACGGTAATATTTGACACTTGTACGTACAGGCTATGTAGATCACGGCGACGAAGAACGTTGCCGCGCTGCTGTTGTACATATATTCACACGGCTCACAACTCTAGTAAAAAATGTGACTTTTGCCTCAATATTTTAATTACGTAGAGGGTCACATTGGTCGTATAACATTAAAGATATCATAAATAATTAATCTAATTATATGCTGATTTTTACGGACAAAAATTACACTTATTTATCACTAATAAAAATAGTTGCCTATTTGACTTGCAAGTACTGCAAGAACCACCTTAAATTTGTTTATGACAAATAAATTAATTTAAGATTTGAGTATTATTGTTATTAATTTTAAAATTAAATTAGAAACTTTTTTATAATATTCGACATATTACAATTTCAGGCAAGTGCAACAGCAGATTTATTAAATAGATTATCGTATCTCCCTTGTGACACTGAAATTCGTGAAATCGTAAGTTTTAAGATCTGTCCATTGAAATATACCTACATATATATATATTATTAAAATAATCATTAAATAACGTACAAAAATATATAAAATATCAATAAAATATATGTTAAAAATGATGCATTTTGTTAATATCTATAGATTTCACAATTTTCATTACGAATAGTTTATGCACCACTTAAGTTTTGTGGAATCGGATTTTTCCAATTTGGCTTCAAATTTCTTCACAGAGTATGTTACACTTATGATACAGTTATATATTACAAGTAATTTTTGTGACAAAAACGAACTTACACTGTCTTCATTTTTAGTTTGTGATGTCTATTGCGACCCTTTTAGTTATAATAATACAAGCGCACGCAAATTATGATAAAGTTGATAAAAACTAATTTAAACAAAAATGCCTATATAAAGTATATTTTATAAAATGTATTATAGGTATGTATATAAAATGTATAAAATGTATTATATTTTTTATAGCTATGATTTGGTACACTCATATTAGTAAAAAATAATTTTTTAATAGATTTTGGATTTAGAATTAAATTTAAAAAAATATTTTATCTAATAATTAAAAGATAAATATAATAAATATTTTTTATTATACATTAATCGGTTCACGGTTTATTTCATTATTTAAAAAATTATTCTCTGCATGTATGTATCTGTATATGTATAATAATTTTATTTAAGTAATATAATTTCTACTCTAATATATTGTAGGCGTTTATGTTATGGGCCGTAAGGCCGGTTAGGTATTGATAGGAGAGCGGGGAAATTAACGTAGTAGTGGAGCAGTCGTGGCGTCGCACGCTGAGTGTTAGGCGTGTGAACGAGGGATCTCGAGTTCGAGACCAGTCGGCTCCGTTAATTTTTCCCGTCTCTTACAATATTAGAAGTATTTTATAATTGCATATATTTATATGTGTGTGGTATTTGTATATGTATTTGTTATAGCTATGATTGTGATTAAAATCTACCTTGCTTAATGACATTTTTTAGTACGCGTATTATATGTAGTACTTTACATGTAATACCTACTATAAATATAAAAGGCAAATAAAAAAATGAAATATAAACAGTCGAGAACAATAGTTAAAATTTTCAAATAAGAACCATTATTGCTCGAATTTTGGCCGTTTTCTATTGTTTAATATTATTTTATACATATAAAGAGCAAAACTTTGTAATAATTTTTATATGAGCCACGTAATATGAAGCTTCTTAAAAATTCATCTACCGTTTATATTGATTAATATTCATATTATTTAGCTCGTACATCTTCAAAATATTTTAAGACATATTATATACAATACTATTATACAAACACAAAAAATTAAAAACATTAAAATAATAAAACAATATTTATATTTCTGTTATATGAATATTATCTGATGTGTATTCAGTAAAAACAAAGACATATTTGTCATCCGTCCAGTTTCGATAAAAAGTGGCGCATAAATTATAGTAGTAGACTGATTACTTTAATATCCATAAGTGCTTAGATAATTTAAATTATGAAGATCCGCTGTCGTTACCATTGGTTACAATTTCTGCAACCAACTGGTCAACAAAAATGCAGTTTGGAAAAGAAACCGTTTGTACAATGACCAAAAGTATTCGCACAATTTTAATGCCACTTCTAATAATCAGTTGTGTGTTTGGTTTAAGAATTGCCAATTTATCTAGACGTTCAAGACTATGGTTCAGTGTTTTATATATGCTGCTAATTTGGTCAGTTTACTATATCCTCTCAACATCTGCATTGATACTTTCCTTTAATGAATTTTATCATATCGAGGACAATATTTGCTATTGGCTAGAATCATTTACGACCTTATTGTCAATCGTGTTTGGAGTATACCATGAGAAGGTACATATACTAATATATATGTAGTTATTAATAATAAACAATTTTTTTGCTCATTACACAATTACATAGATAAAACATAAATATTATAATCCGTAGTTCATTAAATTCTCTATCTGTTTAATAATAAAAACTAATTACCACAGAGAAACAAATTCTGGCATATATTATGTATAATAATAATTTATTTATTTCGCACGACAGAAATTTCAAAACTGTTTGAGAAAATTCGATATTGTGGACAATACATTACTTAAGCTAGGAACAGTGACAGATTATGACAAGCTACGTAAGAAAACAGTATGGCTTGTTATAGGATGGTTTGTGATAGTTGTACTATCGTTATACAGTGTAGCATTATACTTGAAAAATGAACATGATCGTGATGTTACAACATCCATGTTCTTCGCGTTGATACGAGACTACTGTTTTCACACCAACTTTATCGGTGATTTGACTACTGCAAGTATCCTCGAGTTAGTACATTCTATTATATATGTGTATACTTACTAAAACTTTATAATTTAGTCATATTGTATGTATAAGTCAAAATTAATGAAATTCAATTATAATGCATAAATTTTATGATTTCTGAAATATATATTTTTGTAATTATTGATACCATTACATTCACAAATTTTTATACTTATATATTTAGATACATAAGATTAAAGTTTGATCAAATTAATAAACATCTTCAAAACTTGATGGAAAGTAATGAACGCAAAATAAAACTGGCTTGGGAGAATCCCATGATTCATCCGCACCAACGCAGATTTTCGAAAACACTAAGCAGCAAGTGCATAATATGGATTGTTATGTAAGAAAATTAACGTAAATTGTACTGCAGTAAATATTAGTAAAAATTACTCAAATTTACGTCAACTGTAGGTATAACTGCAGTAATATTTGTAAAAACAATTTAAAATAATAATATACAAAATAAAACTTTACATGTACATGTGCACATCCAGTCATCTTCATTTGGAGTTATGCAAGATATCCAGTGAAATAGACTCAATATTTGGAACGCAAATGACTTTTAAAATGGCATACTATTTTGGTTGGATAGCGATTGACTTGCGCGAAACTCTCTACGCAATGCTTATCAACAATTATGTGAAATCTAGAATAATATCCGCCATCCTGCACTTTATCTGGTTTATTTTTAATGTTTCCAAGTTCTTGCTCATTAATTATATGTGCGAAACAGTCTCCACCAAGGTATTTATTTTACATTTAATTTCGAAAAATGTCAATTTAAAATATTCGTACAACAAATAAATCGATTACAGATTTTACTGTTATTAATATCTAGTGTTAAAACTAAATTAGAAGATTCTTTAATTACATTCGGGATATAACAATTTTAGGCAAGTGCAACAACAGATCTATTAATTAAATTATCGTATTTTACTTGTGACATTGAAACTCGTGAAATCGTAAGTTGCTAGACTAATTCATTAAAATATATACATTATTAGAATAATCGTAACGTACAAAAATATATAAAAAATTAATGTAACATGTATTAAAAATAATGTATTTTGTTAATATAGATTTCACAATCTTCATTACGAACAGTTTATGCACCGCTTAGATTCTGCGGAATCGGATTTTTTCAATTTGGCTTCAAATTTCTTCATAGGGTATGTTATACATATATTTATCATGTAATTACATACTACAAATAGTCACATTTGTAAAAAATATTTAGAAGAAGAACTTATACACTGTTTTTGTTTTTAGTTTATAACATCTATTGCGACCGTTTTAGTTGTAATAATACAAGCACAAGCAAATAAGTAAATATTTTTATTATACGTATTATAACACAGTTCGTACAAAATAGTTTAAATAAAAATCCATATAGATATAATACATACATACATTATAAAATGGATTACACAATATCTTCTGTGTGTGTGTGTGTGTATTTGGTTTAATACACTCATATTAATATTGAAAATTAATAAGTGAAAGAAATGGAAAAATATTTTATGCAATATAAGGTAAATATTCTTTATTTTGCTTTCATATCAATTTCATCTGATTCTCTTCAATATTATAAGAATTATTCTTTACATATAGTTTTATATAGTTATATATAGAATATATTTTATTAATTATATTATATATGAATGTATTATTCTTATTATTATTATATTATTAGTTATATATACAGGGTGTTTCAGAATTGCACGGCACAATTTTAGGGAAATATTTTCTAGGTAAAAATAAACAAAAAAGTTTATATAAACATATGTCCTAAACTTATTTAATAGTAAGATATTAAAAAGTAAAGATTATGTTTAACAGTAATAAAACATTTAAAGTATCTTTTTTGAAGTGGCCCGGTTGTTTTGTTGAATGCAGCATTCAGCACGATGTATCCATGTTTCTCTGGCACGTCTTGCATCAGAATTATTCCTGATAGTTGCTGCAGCTTCCATTATGCGATTTTTTAATTCTTCTTGCTTGTCAATAAGTCTACATTGTAAACTATAAAGACTTCATCCACAACCCCATAGAAAATAGTCAAACGGTGTTAGGTCGGCAACTATCAGGAATATTCGCTGTGTGCGGAGAGACTAGTGCTGCCGCCGATATCGCACATTTTGCTGGACTAGCTGTCAAATATTCGAGCTACGTAACCGTCATAACTTCTGTCGTTAAGTAACTTGAATTAATTTCACTGATGAAAAAATTGTCATTATATTACAAAACAGTTAAAATAGGTTTTTTGCTATTTTTTTCCATTACGATGTACTCAGATGTACTAGAGAATAGGCGCTTTCCATTTACACTTAAGTGAGCTGAGTCACTCAGTTATGTGAGTACTTTAGACTGCAGTTTAGACTCAGAATACTCAGATAAAACGACAGTTGTTCTGTGAGTAAAAGGAATTTATTTAACCTGCTTATTTTGGTGACAAATTAGTTATCGCATAACAATAAAAGTTCATAATCTTATTTTTAATGTGAGTCTAAGAACACGGTCTCGATTGTGAATAAAAATTCAGTTGAATCTCTTGCCATCAGCATCAAAAGGAACGTGCATCAACTGAGTTATAATGTCATAAGTGAAAATTAACTGAGTTTTGATGTAAATGGAAAGCTATACTAATAATCTGTCAGTCCAGCAAGTCCATCAAATAATGCAAATTCTGGCCACCATGGGCGCTCTAAGTCCTACTTTTCCGCTATAGTATACCATCGCACGGAGCGAATTCCTGATGCCATAAGACGTGCTAGAGAAACATACATCGTACTGAATGCTGCATTCAACAAAACGGCGGCCACTTTAAAAACATACTTTAAATGTTTTACTGTTAAACATAATCTTTACTCCTTAATATCTTACTAATAAATAAGTTTTAGACATATGTTTATATAAACTTTTTTGTTCATTTTGATTTAGAAAATATTTCCCTAAAATAGTGCCGTGCAATTCTTAAAACACCCTCTATAATATAATTTATAGTTAAATATAATATATTTATAATTATATCAGTTAGCCAAATATTGTAATTTCTATTAACTATTATAAGGGACATGAACACTTCACACATAATTGCACATACCTATATTTATAATATTTCTATATTATGTATTTATTACAGCTAATAAATTATAATTTATTAATTATAATTAAAATCTATCTTGTTTAACGAAATTTTTGTACATGTACCGTAGCATAGTATAAAAATAAAAAAAATAAAAAACAAACCTATCAAAAAAATATTTATATGTCTGGTAAATAAACACATCCGTTTCATGTTAAACAGATGATATATCCATTATCCTGTTTCAATAGATTGTGAGATATATAAATTGTAGTAGATTGATTACTTTAATGTATATACATATATGTATATACAATATATATATGAAATAAAAGAAATTAATGCTGTCCTCTTGTAACAATTTATAGTTTGCAAAATCATTATTTTGAGGTAAAAATCAAATAAAAGTCGATCAATATGGTCTAGTTTACACCGTTAAATCGGTTGGTACGCATATCAAATTGGTGCGGACTAAACATTTGATACATCCCTGTTTACACCGTTTCATCTCACAACAGGTTAGGTTAGGTTTTTAATCCAAATAAAGTCCAATGTTTTCAGTGATTTCGGTATTATTTTCTCATGTGTATATTCGAATTAAATAATATAATTTTAACATCTTTTTATATCTTTTATTTCTTTAATTTATGCATCCTTTTGTATGTAACATTATTACAGCTTTTATATGTGTACAGTACACCACATATTTTATTATAAAATATTCAAAGTTTGTCTCATAAACCTACCACTAATTCACAGTTATAGTAATTATCATAATTAATATCGCATTTTGAGATTAATGGAAAAATATTTATATTTCCTGCATACACAACAAACTATTTATTTAATTAATGATTTATATTATATCTATATATAAAAACGACTTTTTAAGAACTTGTAAAGAACAAAGGAACTTTTTGGAAACTATATCACAAGTTATTAAACAACTTATAATTATTAATTCATCTTGTACCTATAAAATATTCTAACTTTAACCTCAATCTAACAACAGTCAGCAGCGGCGGTATACGTACTTGATCCAATTCGAATCGAATCAAGCGTTTACAGCGCGCTGACATCTGTTGATACGCGTATCAACTTGGTCTGATACTCGCGATTGAGGCTGCATTCCGATATTCACTGCAAGTACTGTAAGCATCGCTCCATCTTCGTTTGATATACGATGTGCAACGAAGACAGAATGATGCTTACAGTACTTGCAGTGAATATCGGAATGCAGCCTGAGGAGTATCAGACCAGAGCGCACTAAAGTAATCCGCGAGCGTTTATACCGAGCGTATCAAGCGATTTGATACGGATATACTTAGTACTTAATACGCGTACCAAGTGCTCGGTGTAAACTAGGTCTATATCGTTCTTATTGAATTCCTTTATTCTTTATTTGTAGTTATTGTTTTCAAAGTACTTATTGCTGCAATATTATGTATTATTTTAATGTATGTATACAACTAAATATAGTGCATAAAACATACATACATATATATATATATATATATATATATATATATATATATATATATATATATATATGTATACATATATATGTATATGTTGTATATGTATATGTATGTATGTATATAAATGTATATATATACTATTAAAAACAGATTACTTATCAATTCTCAGTTCAGGTAATATCTTCTGATCGCCTTACATCACACATGAAATTGTTCCATAAAAACTGATCGCCGTAATTGATGCACTAAAATGGGTATTATATTAGAATATGATTATCATGTCATTTATATTAATATTAATTACTAATAATAATAAATACTGATCTGATTTATATTTTATAATTGTTTATATTTCAAATTACATCTAAATAAAATTGTTTTTACCATTATTATTAATTGTTAGAAATTTATTTCAATAAATCTGAGATGAAAAATCCTATATCATATATTTATTACAAGTAACATGTGTTAAATAAATATAATGATACAAACATATTTACAAAAATAATATACATAATTATTACAATCATTTGTTATTTCCGAATATACGATACCCTGTATACCTATTATTTAAGGTTAAATATTTATAATAAACATTCGAATGTCACTTTTGTATTGTATTGTATCTGTTTAAAATAAATATATTTTTTGTTCTCATTGAATTCCTTTATTCTTTATTTGTAGTTATTGTTTTCAAAGTACTTATTGCTGCGAGTACAGTTTAAAACATCGCACGGCGATTGCTTTTGACCCTCGAATGGCGGCGTATCCGGCGTGTTTTCTCATCCTTAAGGTGCAATTTCACGGAGCGAAGAAAAACCAGCGTTTTACCCCTACTCCATCAATTTTCGTCAAGGTTGGCTTTACGGCGTTGCTTAGCTAAAAAGTTCAACACGGTTGAACTTTTAGCGAAGCAACGCCGAACGCCGTAAACACGTGGTGACACAGAGAGAAATAAGTACACGTGGTGACACAGAAAGAACGAAGTTAAAAAATTATAAGAAAGAAGTTAAATAATTATAAGTATGGCTGAGAAGGGACAGATAATTTTACATCGCCAGAAAATACAAACGAAGTTAGTATATATTATACAGTAATAAGCATACTTATAGGTTAGGTTGCTCTTTATTTCTTATTTATTTAAGTTATATAAATTTATTTGTTATATTATGTTAATTTGTATTTGTTATATTGTAGGAAACTCTATTGTACACCTGTGGCATATGTTATTCTCTGCTTTAACAAATTATTTAACAAATAATTTGTTAAAGCAGAGAATAGTTCGTATATAAAAAGTACATATATTTATATTTATGCATTATAAGTATGCATACGTTTCAAATTCGCGCACTTTTGCATGCGCGTGCGGACACGGAGCATGCGCATGTGGCCACAGAGCTGACAGAGCATGCGTATGTGGCCGCGAGGCATGTTCATGTCGCTACCACAGTCGCTACATCTCGTCGGTATGACAGGTTTCATAACCTGAGAGTCGTCAACTTTAACGCTAAATATCTCGCTTCGTAGGGCAGACCGCCGCATTTTTCTGCCAGATTCTTTCGTTTTATGCATAAACGAATCGATTAAGCCTAATTTCATCGATATTTGAGGTGCAGTAGGTATTCTAAATAAATACCCTAAACGCGATGTTCTAGCTATCATTTAACTCGGGCGCCACTATTTTCAGGTGGGAAGGGATTAATAATGCCGTCTGTACATACATACACCAATAAAAAAAGATACAGATAGTACCTTTCTTCTGTATCACCGGAGCCGTTGGAAGCCGTTTTCTTTCATTTAAGAACAATCCAGCATAAATTCATAAATATAGAGTTTACTGTCAATTGATTAACCGAAATGTACCGAAGTATGCCGAAGTGTTCCGAGCTCACCCGAACTCGTTTTCCCTCCCCCTTCACGCCGCCACCTCATCACGTACGGATCTCCTGACTCCTCGTATTTGCTCGTATTCTCGTAATCCGGTGTTCGTTTGAGTTCGCCCTCGCGCAAGTGCGATGCGTCGCAACGAGACGTGATGCGACGCGTGCCCGTCACGTCCGCTCCCGCACAGTTCGCTGTTTCGCACTTCGGTCTGAATCTAACTCCCCGAAATATGTAAATACGCGGTCGCGTGCGCGCGCTCACATATCATCGGGGTTCGACTCTCGTTCGTGTTTCACGTGTCTTTCCTGCGTTTTTCCGCCGCGTCGCGGAACCGATACTTAATCCGCTTGCTCGCGACTCTATCTTGGTGGTTCGCGGCCGCCGAGCCGATGTCGGAGGTGCGCAAGAGAACGGCTGTCGGCGACGCGACGTCGTCAACAGCGTCGCGGGATGTCAGCGATGATCAGGTAAACAACGAGATTCCTCTCCTTCCATCGTTCTTTTTTCCTTTTCGTGGCCGGTGGCGTGAACGTGAACATTCCGAAGTGATATTCTAGCGCCCGGGCGCGGCGCAGTGTCGATATTTACGCGACCGCCGTTCGACGTCTATCGATCTGCGCTGTTGGCGCGACGGGCGGCTGTTTGTTGACACGTATTTGACAGCTACTAACACATCGTGCAATATTTCCGATGCCGCGCGCCACGATTGTGGATAAGTACGTGCCACGGATAATGCAACGCATACATAAACGCATTCTCGATATATATTCGCGCGTATGGCACACACGCGGGTGCACGCGAAGCAAATAATGCATCCCATTTCCCAATGCATCCTTCCCGGGTGTGTGGGACACGATGGGAGGGGGAGGGGGGTGTTTTGGGGTAGATCAGCTGCCTGAGAAGCGAGAGATCTGGGTTGCCGTGGGTTAGAAGCGGAGATATAACGGCGCGACGATTTCTCGTTGAGGAACGAAGTCGAGCCTCGGATCATACGTTCGCATGTCTGCGTTCCGTGGGGAGCGACGGGAGAAATGAGAGAAACCTTTAACCTTTAACGCGCCTACTTGCCACATTCATTCTTTCGTCCTTCCTTTGTCTCCCCTGGTCTCACGACGATCGTGACGTTTGCGCGACAATTTTTTAATTAGAAAATGTACCCTCGCGTGTCCCCGACGTGCATTTTAATTGCCGCGAATATTTAATTTCCACGTAACACGACACTGTTCTATCCTTTTGATTCCGTACTTCATTTTATTCCATTCTTCATTTCGATATTAGAGGAATTTACGACAAACGTGTATATTTGTATATAAGAAAATAATATTATAAAATATTTATGCACACAATTTGTCTATGGTTTTATAACTAGGATACCAATATTGTGTGTTTACGCGTAAGATATAATAATTTACATCTACGTAGATACAATAAACTAATTTTAACGTACCTATATACAGTAAACTATTTTTAACGTGTCATCTATGTAAATAATGAATAATCTGTGGAGATCGGACAATTCATATTTCGTAAGAAATATCGGAAATTTATGTTTTGTTGTAATTTTATTTCTAGTGCTATTATTTAGTTTGAGCACAATTTTTAGGATGCTAAAAGAATAAATATTTATACGTATTATGTGTGTCGCAATGGTGAACTAAGTAATACTGCCTTTTGCCGTATTATTTGCCGAGGCTCATAGGTCAGCATAAATCATAATATTTCTATATTGGTCTCATATCTCTTAAATTCAGAATTGTGCCGTAAATTTTGATTACATCTATATGGATTGTTTACATATTGTTTATGTTTACACGAATCTTTTTTATGTATATAATCTAATGTAAATTATTCTAAATTGAGAGATTGATTGATTAGTTTTTTTTAACTACATTTTTGCAAATAGTCTATAAAAATAAAAAGTAGTTTTAGACTAGATCATTCGACGCATTTCAGTTATAATTTATTTATTAACTATACAATGACATATATATGTATACCTAAAAGAGTTGCATGATACTATAGAAATCAAGAGACACGGTAGAAGTTAATATAGAATTAAAGTAATAGTCTCGCGCTAAGTGCGCGCGGAGCGAGACCGCCCACGCCGTGGCTCTACCCTCAAAGTACTCCGTCGGGTCGTTTTCGTCCACCCGAAAAATACGATCCTGAATATCTTTTGAATCCGGAATAGTGGCGACATCTATTGTGTACGTAAAAAAACTTTATGGTAGGAGGGTCCTTCACGCGCAAGGACATCCTGGTCTGTCAATTTGTCTCCGGATGCCAGCGAGAACAAATCTCAAAAGGTCGAAAAGGACCCGACGGAGTATTTTACGTAAGTAAAAATGCACTGCATTTGTCTGCGACGATCACCGCGTCAATTGTTGCACCGATTGTTTATAAGAGCCTTGTAGAAGATTTTTGGACAGACTACTATTTCTCATAATAAAATAAAATAAAAATTGATGTAAAACATGCAATTTTTTGAACTTTCCTCTTTTAAGCTGTGATGTTGATTTCTAAAAATTTTTTTTTTTTTAATAGTTTTTTTTTAGTTATTAGCATAAAGAAATTGAAAAAAAAGTGATTTTTTGAAAAATTCATGGTGTGATTGTTCTCTTACAGCTTTTATTTTCCTTAAAATAACGTGAAAACACCACTTGAAAATTGCCAACTTTCAATCAGTGAAATAGGATATCTGGTTTGATCCTACGCTATTGTGACCGTTACCATCGGAAAGAGCAACTCTTTTCCTGTAAGAAACTGTATTTGAAAATTTTTTTAACTCATTTTTTATATTTATTATGAATTTTTCAAAAAATCACTTTTTTTCAATTTCTTTATGCTAATAACTAAAAAGAAACTATTAAAGAAAAAAAAATTTTAGAAATCAACATTACAGCTTAAAAGAGGAAAGTTCAAAGAATATCCATGACTTTTGCGGAATTTTTTGAATGATATTTACTATTATTTATAAGTCGAAAGGCAAAAAGGACCCGACGGAGTACTTTTAAGGTGCCAAAAAGCACGGAGTATTTTGAGGGTTAACGCGACGCAACGAGTTTGCGAGTACCCGAGATTTTGAGATCTCGATAACTAGTGAACGGATCAAGTTCTAACTAGGCTCAATGGATAGCTTGGACCAATAGTATTAAGGGGTTACATACACCTAGCGGATCGAAAAAATCAATTTTTTTTTTACATTTTCTTGAAGCTTCAAGTTTCGAGAATATATCATGAAAGTTTCATGTCGATATCTGCAAAAATGGCTCGAATTCTACTACCTAACGCGGCCAGAGTCCAGACGCCCGAAAGTTACAGCAAGCATTCCGTTAAAATTCAGTTCGGGAGCTGTTGAGCTAGCGAGAAGACGTGTTGACAGACTGTAATCATTTGCTCCGTTGTTTAGAATTTCGAAACGTACGTAAAATAGCAATGGCATCAAGAGAAGAAGTAAGTCGAGAAGAAAGAACTTCTACTTCGTTAAGACGAAATAGATCGAGGAAGAGAAAACGACCATTGAATCCGTTTGAAAGCGAACAAGAAGAAGCTCGCATCAGTGCGTCCGCCAAAAAAATACAATGCATAAAAGAAATCGATGTTCCGCGATAAACGAATTTATTGGTTACTTATGTGATTTTAAACTTCGTGACTGTGTTTTCTGAAATAAGCGCTCGTGTGAAATCGAGTGTGAAATGTAAGCAGTGTGGAAGCGACGTCAAATTCAATCGCGCAGGTGAACGCGGTTTAGGTTTCAAGATCATAATGACTTCCCGGTGTGAGCTCTTAAATGATGAAGCAGTATTGCTTAGTTCACGGTTTGCAACACACAAATATGCATAATGTTTTTCTTTTTTTTTTTTACAGGTATAAAACCATTATTAATTTTTCGTGGCATCCTAAAAACTGTGCTCAAACTAAATAATAGCACTGAAAATAAAATTGCAAACAAAATATTATAGCGAATTCGGTTGGATGCACCAGTGCGCACTCAGTGCACATTAAAACCGTCGTACACAAATCAACGTAAAGTGTATGTTTAATATAAACGGGTTAAGTCACAAAATCCTTAATATTTTTTATTGTACTATTTGGTAAAATATGTATTGGGCATTTTATCAGTCGAAATATTTGCATTTTACTTTAAATATTAAAGATTACATTAGTGTACAACGGCTTTAATGTGCACCGAGTGCACACTAGTGCGTCCAACCGAATTCGCTATTAATTTCCGATATTTTTGAATACGAATTTCCGATAATTCCCCTCCCCCATAAATTATTCATTGTTTACACAAATGACACGTTAAGCATAGCTTACATTTTGTACATATAGATGTAGATTATTATATTTTAAGGGGTCATTCTCCGATGTAACGGCCAAAATACTGAGCAATTTTCAGGTTTTTTGTTCAAGTGAATACAAAGTGTAACACATAGTATAAAACTTTTCGTAATTTATATTAAGCTAAAATGCATCTAATCTAACTTATTGTTAGTCTAAAACTTAATTCTTGTAGGATTGTTGGCAAAATTACAGTTCAAAGAAGTCAATTAATCAATCAATCATTTAATTTATAATAATTTACATTGTCTATATGAAAAAAATATGTGTAAACATAACGTAAAAAATTCATGTAATCTTGAGATTTACAGCACAATCCTGGTTTTAACTCTCGTTTGCATATATCTTTACTCAGAATTATGAAATAAAATATAACTATTATCTGTATATTTTCTTACTTCTGAATATATATGTATATTAGTTTTATATAGATGGATGTACCCTATATTTTGGTATGTAGGTATTTAGAAACTCGATAAATACATTTACATATAAAAAATATAGATATTTTTTCGTAGTTGTTAAATATTTTGGATGTAAAAGGATTAATATTTCTAAAGTAAAATATCTACAAGTATTTCTTTATAAATATTTATTATATATAATAAATACTTGGGATATTTATTAATATATAATATATAGTAATTACGTACGTATTTAACGAGATATATGATATGTGTTAACACACACAGAAGTTTAACGTTCAGTAATTTACGCCAATAACTTTTTTTATTTCCTCTCAGAAAGAAGATGTTGAATCTGAAGACGATGCGAAATTGGAGGTGGAGGAGTTGGCGAAAACTCTACCTCAAGGAACTGACTCGGATATTTTAAGTTCCATTCTTTCCGGTCTTCCAGCTCGGTAAATATCTATTTTTTATTTAAAGTGTGTAATTACTTTAATTCTATATTAACTTTTGACGTTGTGATCTCTTGCAGTTGGCGAAATTGGATAATTAGAACTATTTTTACTTGGTTTATGATAGCCGGGTTTTGTTTCATTATTTATGGGGGTCCGTTGGCGTTGATGATTACAGTAAGTTTTTTTGCTTCCAAATATTCAGACAATTAAATAATACGATGTATCTTTGTATTTGTGCATATGTAAAAGATTAACATTTTATATCTTTTTTATAGACGTTGATTGTGCAAGTGAAATGCTTTGAAGAGATCATTAATATTGGATACGCTGTATATAGGATCCATGGTCTGCCATGGTTCAGATCTTTATCGTGGTATTTTTTGATAACTTCGAATTACTTTTTCTACGGAGAAAATTTAATGGACTATTTTGCGGTGGTGATTAATCGAACGGTAAGTGTTGCCTTCCCCAATTTGAATCTTATAAAAAGAAAATATTGATTCTCTTGAAAAGTGTAATTCATACAAGTTACGTGCTCGTATAAATTTTGCTGCTTACAATGTTTTCAGAAAGAAAAAAGACCATTTATAAAACGCATCATAGCGTTAGTTTAAATCAATAGCAAAGTCTTTACAAGCCTTATCTCAATACTTTTGTTATGGCTTCGTCATTCTGTGAGGCTTCCTTATTAAAGTTATTTAATACAGAAATAATAGAGTGGAGAAAATAATAATATTAAGAACACTTGGTTAAATTAGTATACATATTATATGTATACACACGCACAACATATAATGCAAATAATAATTTTATTTCTTATTGTCTTTAGGGATATCTACGTGTGCTTGTTACATACCATCGATTTGTCTCATTCTGTCTTTATATCGTTGGCTTTGTATGGTTTGTACTCTCACTCGTGAAAAAATATTATATGAAGCAATTCTCCCTATTTGCTTGGACGCATGTCGCGTTACTTATTGTCGTGACACAGAGCTATCTCATCATCCAGAATATATTCGAAGGATTGATATGGTATGTATTTTACCTATCAAAATTATTATTGTACCATGTATATAAAATAAATACATATATACATGCATTTATTTTATCAATTATGTCGATTGCCTTTAGGTTTATTGTACCTGTCAGTATGATTGTCATAAATGACGTGATGGCATACATGTTCGGCTTCTTTTTTGGACGAACGCCATTAATAAAATTGTCCCCGAAGAAGACTTGGGAAGGCTTTATCGGTGGCGGTATTTCGACTGTCATACTTGGATTACTGGTAACGTGTTTCATGCAAATGGTCAATGGAAATAAGATCGATTATCGTGTACTAATGTAGTACTGTTGTTTAGATGTCCTACTTTATGTGTCAATACCGCTATTTCGTCTGTCCTATTGAGTACAGCGAAGCTCTGGGAAGAATGACTATGGATTGCGAACCGTCGAGCTTGTTCCAACCACAAGAATATACTTTGCCAAGCAGTCTTCAAGTGATATCAAGAATGGTAACGTATCTTTGTATATAGAATGTTTTAATCGTATACTATACTGTATGGATGCTCAATTATTTTTTAATATGTGCAGTTAAATGGGAAATCTACCTTGACGGTGTATCCATTTATTCTACATTCATTGTCGTTGTCAATATTCAGCTCTGTAATTGGTCCATTTGGAGGATTCTTTGCTAGCGGATTCAAACGAGCGTTTAAGATTAAGGTAATTTAGTATTATATTATTTTACTCATAAATTTGTACGTTATTATATTTTGTTTTACACAATTATCATTTTCTTTTTACGGTTTCACAGGATTTCGGTGATGTGATTCCCGGCCATGGTGGAATAATGGATAGATTTGATTGTCAGTATTTAATGGCAACATTCGTGAATGTCTATATTTCTTCGTTTATTCATACTGCATCGCCTCAAAAACTATTACAGCAGGTAAAATAACAGAAAATTGTTTATAGTATAAGAAAGTTTTGACAATATTAATTTTTTCTTCGCATTGTAAATTAATATGACAGGAAATTAAGTAAACATAATTCTATGTTCTGATTTAGGTTTATAGTCTGAAGCCAGAACAACAGTTGCAACTTTTCCAAACGCTAAGAGATTCGTTGGAACATAGGGGTATGCTAAATTAATATTTTAAATAAAATTAATATTTTTTAAGTTGAAAAATATATTTAAAGGCAAAACTGCTGCAGGGATTATTTTTACCTAATAGAAAATATTAGAAAAGATTTTCCGTTGTCTTTTCTAATATTTCAGCAGACATTATACACAGATGACAATGCAATTAGTATCAAATAATTATAATTATTTGTGAAACTGTGACGAGATGAAGTTTATTTTGTAATTTGTAGACATGTAAGGGTCATATTATAACGTGATAGAACTGTCTAATTGAAAATCAATGTGAAATCAGAGATAAGAATATTTCTTCCTTATCTTATTTTTTATTTTATTTTTCTATAAAAGGTGATGAATTTTGAAAAAGAGTCTTCTTTAATATACCTGGTCCCCTATAAATTGTATATTATTAAGTATAAAAGTTACGAAAACTGAAGTAAAAATTGTAACATGTACCACTGTGATTACATATATATATATATATATACACTTTTAGACCAGAGTTATATATACGAGTACTCGCAACTCGTCGCGTCGCGTATATAGAGCACGGGGCGGTCTCGCTCAGCGCATAGTGCGTACTTGGCGCGAGACACTACCGTGTCTCTTGAGATATATATATATATATATGTATATACGATATATATATAACTGGTCTAAAAGTAATCAATTAGATGGATCTATCATAATTTTAACTATTTTCGTGCATTCCACATTAGATAGTCAAATTTCTATCGAATACGATATTTTATATTAAACTACGGCATTGCTGAAAATGCGAGATATATATGTCTAAAAAATTGAACCAAAGAAAAAGTCGCATTATAAAAATCTTGCGTTATACATAGCAGCACTTATGCAAAATTTCCTTCATATTCTGAAACGCCTGCTTATTGTTTTCGATTAAATACTACAAAATACAGACTAAGAAAACCAAATGTTATTTTTATGTAATATATATTCTATTTAAACGAGATATCTTTACTTATAATATGCAGATCTCAGTAGTTTCTATTTGTAATCGCATTGTTATAGTTGCATTTAAAATTTGATATGAAACGAATCTCGTTTGTACATACATATACATTATATATTTGTTCTTTTATGTAGAATTGATGTAAAAATGTTAACGATTCTATGAATAATCTTTGTTTCGATGAAAGGCATCCTTTTTGTTAAAATTATAATGTTTATTGCTACGTATAAGAGAAAATACCCTACCAACGTAATTGTATGTTACGTATACGTACTGTCGTTAATGTTGGGTAAACGGTTCTACTTAGGAGTTTAGCATTATGCTTTCTTCTTTTTTATATTGAATATATCATATTCATTTAGCGGCAGTAAAATAAACGATTGTCTCTGGAGTCATTATCTCCAGATTGCATTCTAATAAAGTTCTTTGTATTTTATACGATTATTATTGTTTTTACTATCTTTGAAATATACGCGAGTACCTAAACTCTTCGAGCGGAAGGTGTTAGACAACGACACAGGGTCCGTCTTTTGAAAAATTGTCAACACAATCACATATTTGAACATTATTTTCAATTACACTTATACAAATTTCACATTTGGCTTTCAAAACCGAAGTCTCGGAAAATCTTGAAAAATCCTGAAAGAGAGATTCGCATATACCTAGGAAATCTTAAGAAGTATTTGGATATCTGAAACGTTTAAAATTCTTAAAAATATAATTATTTGTGTATAAAATAAGGGAATAAATGGAAATAATAATGCAAAGTGTTATAAAAGAAAAATATATATTTTTAAGATGTTCGTGACTTGCGAAAATCTTTCGGTTTTGCATGGCATCCGAAACGATTTTTGTCATGTATCACGAACGATTTGATGTATTATGAGTCCATTAACAGCGTCAGATATCGCATTTAAGTACAGATCTCAAAACTTTCCTGCCGTACATGTATATATACCAAAGCACCCGTATATTTCGTATAAAACAATGCAAAACGTCTTGCCAGTTTACAAAAACTTGTTACCTTTGTAAAGAATTGCTTGCTATAAAGTATAAACCGTGTGGAATGCATAAATCATTTAGTCAGTGTTACCGTGATTGTAGTACTTACAAGTTATATCCATAATGCTAAACTTCGAAACATTATTGCGACTTTTATGTATATCCCAACAAACACCAAGTTACACATAACTTGGTGTTTGCTGGGATAGTATATTATATATAGTATATATGTATAATATATATAATACACATAGTGAGAAAGATTATACATATATAAAAATAATTATTCAGGCAAAATATCAATCTCTATTTATTAATCGCCATTTCCACTAAGTATCTGGAAAAATAGGATGAGAAAATTGATAAATGGAAATGGATCTGTTTACCACGTTTGTATTAGTATAGTGAACAATTCTGTGGTATATTATATACAATTGATAAAAATATGGTCAGGCTACCATAATTATCTAATTTGCCTTACCATGCAATATTGTGGAAACATCTAAATGGACAGTAGTTGAGAAACACTCTTAGGAATGAAATTTTTTTGACAGATATTAGTTAGAAATTACTTTATTGTGCTCCCAATTAGTTCCGATACTGTCCTACAATTGTGCCAATCGTGCTTGATAAATATAGATTTCTTACGTAAATTATATTCGCTGAATTGATATGGCACAATCAAAACTAGCTTTCTGTGATTAGATCAATGTAAATTATGTACGATATGAATATTATGCGTTACATATTGCTAAAATATGCTCAAATCTCAATATCGTTATTGTCTTGAAATATCGAACGAATTGCGCTTAATTCAACAGACGTACAATCACTTTATCGTTTCATGCAATCAATTCATCTCTACCACTTCGCACTTTGATTTTAATTTCAGTATCGCCGTTGTTACGAGTATAACGATAAATATTGTGACATCAATTCTCCTGTTCGTTCAATACTTCAAGGCTATTTCAATTACGATTCGAGCAAATCTTATAAAGACTCCGGGAAAAAATTTGTCATATATAATTATATATAGAATGTTTTCATATGTATTTTCTTTCTCTTGTATAATCTCTGTAAATACAAGAAAAATAATCAGAAGAATTAAAAATAATTAAAGGATAATTTTCGCATTGTTTTTTTTTTACAAAAAAAAGTGAAGTTTGAGGAAATGAGAAAAAATTGCCGATATATATGTATAATTATATATAAATGTAATAATCGCATAAAATATTTGTACATAGATTATTATATAATCTAATTGCAATTTTATACATTATAAAAAACCCGATGCCAAAAGTTATTTTTTAAATAATTTTTTAATTACTATATGTATATACGAGCAGAGATTGTACAAGAGAAAAAAATTTTATGAACATATTTTTTACATAATTATATATAATATACCTAATTAAAAGCATTGAGTTCGTAGATGCCTTTTTATTTCTAAACGTTTACGACGTTTGAGACGTTTCTATAGCGAAAAACTTACGAAGAATTAGAGATAATCAGAGAGATATAAGGCCGGTATTCATAGTCGAATCTTATTTCAAGACCATCTTAATTAATGTCTCAAGACGCTAATACGGCTCTGTGATTGGTTCATGAAATCTTAAGATTGCACTTAAGACTGTCTTAAATATAAGATCCGACTATGAATACCGGCCATATTGACAGATAAATGGATCAAACCTATATATATTATTACATACATGTATATTTATTTAATAGGACATATAAGAGAAAAAATATATATAAATGTATAGATGGAAGTTACTTGAAGAAATGTGTTGCAAATTACATACAATTTTAGATTCGAGATGACTTGAGTTTTAATATATGATATGATATATTTATGTAGCGATAAAAAAATAAAATCCTAAAAGATTAACGCTGTTATAATAAAACATAAACGTTTTAGTATATATTTCACCGCTCCACCATTCCGCTATTGCACACGGAATCATTTTATTTCGTTGTCATCTATATTACATTATCATCTTACAATCAAATCTGTTTAAGATATATTATTGAGCGTTTTCTCTGTTTCAATATTTTCCCGCTTCAATTTTTGCCCCTCTCTTTTGTGTATATTTCCTCATAATTTTAAATGTAAATATTAAGAAAAGAAAAAATTTTGAAAATAATAGAGATTTTAGAACAGAGTTTAGAGTTTAAAATTCTTTTTGCAACGCCTGTGGCGAAAGTTCGATTTTCGATTGCTGTTTAGCGTGCGGAAAGTGCTTATTTCTCAACGATTCAATATATGCCTTACTTTACCGCACTAGTGCGAGAAAAGTTACTTTAAGCGTCGTCTACAATAGCCGTAAGCGTATGGAGTAAGATGGAAGCAGTAAGCTATTGACTAATGGGATTTTTACAATTGAAAAATAATCGACTGTGGTTGGTCAATAGCTTACATCTTACTACATACGCTTACAGCTATTGTAGACGACGCTTTACCGCACTAGTGCGGTAAAAAACCTTTTTTTCACGATTGAGTTTTTCTTTTTCGATTTTCGACTGACATAACAAACTTGCGTAACGAAATTCACGCGAGACAAAACGTCAATTCGTTAATTACAACTACAAACTTGAACGTAACGAAATTCACGCAAGACAAAACGTCAATTCGTTACAACTGTCATATCATTCAAGAAGGATAAAATGGATAAAGAAAACGAGTGTCCAAGACCATCCACGCCGGTGAAACTCGTAGAAGCAGCTGTATCTGCCACAGAGAATTTACTACCGAAGAAATCGAGAGATAAATATATGAATATTTACGAAAAATTTATAGAATGGAGAGCAGGTAATACTGAAAAAGAGCTCACTCCTCACCGATTTCGATGAAATTAGGCTTATTTGATTCGTTTTTGCTCAAAACGACCGAATCTGGCAGAAAAAAGTGTCGCTCTGCCCCGCGAAGCGAGATATTAACAGTTAAAGTTGACGACTATCAGGTTATGAAACCTGTCATACCGACGCGATGTAGCGACTAACAGCGACTAAGGACTGCTAAGGACATGCCCCGCGACCGCATGCACATGCTCTGTAGCTGCACGCGCATGCAAAAAGTGCACAAAGTGTGGTTGAAAAATCTGTAACACCGACGAAATAGAGTGATAGAAGTCACGTGACAACTGTCTGCTGGTAACACAATTTCAAATGATTGTCTTTTGTTATTAATCTCACAAGTCCGAGTAATATACAAAAGCACACAGTAGACTCATCTATTTAGTTAAATACTTTTAAAGCACTATAACAAATTATTTAATGCATATCGCTTGACTTTCGATGATGAATATGTCGCAATCACATGGTGTACACACACCACACACACACACACGCGGGGGGGGTGCAAGAGGGGGCCGCGCGGCCCCCCCTTGCACCCCCCCCCCCCCCGCGTGTGTGTGTGTGTGGTGTGTGTACACCATGTGATTGCGACATATTCATCATCGAAAGTCAAGCGATATGCATTATGAGTATACATAGGTTTGAAATTCGCGCACTTTTGCATGCGCGTGCGGCCACGGAGCATGCGCATGTGGCCACAGAGCTAACAGAGCATGCGCAAGTGGCCGCGGGGCATGGTTAATAGTCGCTACATCTCGTCGGTATGACAGGAATCCTAACCTGAGAGTCGTCAACTTTAACGTTTAATATCTCGCTTCGCGGGGCAGAGCGACACTTTTTTCTGCCAGATTCGGTCGTTTTGAGCAAAAACGAATCGATTAAGCCTAATTTCATCGAAATCGGTGAGGAGTGAGCTCTCCTTCAGTATTACCTTAATTTCAATTAATTTTTTAATCTCAAATTAAACTTTCGCGACAGGCATTACAAAAGATATTGTATGTGGCATGTGCGGAAGACAACGAATTACGTCGCGCGTGAGATTGCCGCATTCGCCTCAGCTTGTGATGCATTCACACTCGTACTCGTGTGAATGCATCATAAGCCGCCGGCTCATACGGCAACTTCATGCGCGACATAATTCGTTGTTTTCCACACTTGCCACACAAAATACTATTGTTTTTCCTCTTCTTTCTATTTCCGTCTTCTACTCGATTTGAATATGGAAAAACAAAATGGCGGCTCTTCGATATATTGACGATATCGCACCTATCGATTCAATATCGCTTCTCTATTGGGTGCATCGTGCATCCAAGAGCACGACCACTCAACGGCTTAAGTAGCAATTAGATATGATTGGTTGGATCCAAAGGTAAGAACCAATCGCATTCTATTGCTACTTAGGGTGCATTCGGGGAGCACGCTATTAGCACAATTATCGTCCAAAACCGTTCGAGTAGACGCTTTGTGGCGCTGTGATATACGATGATGACGTCACTCTAAAGGCAGCGTGACGTCATCACTCGCGCTATTTTCGCTATTATTTTCGAGGTGAGGCACGAAATGTTATTGGCGCTTATTCTCTCCTCGAACACTTGATTGCGTATAGATAGGGCATAGACTTATATAAGTCTATGGTATATAGGGGCTGCTTTCAGAATACTGCAGATAACGAAACATAACCAATATGTCAATTCCAACAATGGACCAAGGACCTAAGTGACGTTGAAATTAATCTGTTTGATGAATAAAATGGAATAAATTATTCTATAAAATTGTCTCCAGAAGATGCTGCGAGTGCAAAGAATGGTAAATAATTGATGATACAGGTTATGTAGGTAGTACTCTATTTGCTGTGTAATTATGATCAAATAAAAGTTGTAGGTAAAATAATGGCATAAAACTCAATAAATAAATTGATAAATTAAGAATTATTTGTGTTTATTAATAGAATTTTGTAATCTAATAAGTAAAGGAGATAAATTTCTAAATTGTAAAAAATATAGTGATCTATTTGTTTCAATATTTTCCCGCTTCAATTTTTGCCCCTCTTTTGTGTATTATATTTCCTCATAATTTTAAATGTAAATATTAAGAAAAGAAAAAATTTTGAAAAGAATAGAGATTTTAGAACAGTGTTTAGAGTTTAAAATTCTTTGTTTTTCCTCTTCTTTCTATCCCCGTCTTCTACTCAATTTGAATTCAACGGCTTAAGTAGCAATTAGGTGTGATTGGTTGGATCCAAAGGTAAGAACCAATCGCATTCTATTACTACTTAGCAGCGTGAGGCTGCTTTTCCATGCGGCGTAGGATCCGTACGCCAGCGTACGCGTAACCTGCGTATCCTAGTAATGTTCCAAAACTTACGTCATTTTAAAAAGTACCCGTTTTACATGGAGCGTATTGCGTTAAATTTCGCGTAAAGCGTAACAATCCTGACCAATGACAGATCAGGCCTTCTGTTGTACAATAGAGCAGAAATGCTAAAGTGATTCTTGATTGGTTGTTAATATTTAAGCGTATTGCTAAATACGCGCCATGTAAATGGGGTACTTTGCATGTACGAATGTGTGGGTGGTGTGAAAGCGTAATGTATGTAACGGTATGCACGGTGGGGTTAGGATTGCAATAAAGAATAGCGTCCATAACCTATATTGTCACTGACAACAATTTATATCATTTTTTTATATCCATCCAATCCGTCTGGTCACGAATGTTACTCTCGGCGATTATCCGCAAACACACACACACACACGTCACCTCATCAGTTACGCGAGAAATTGGATTTGGCGTATCGGCAATAGCGTAAAACGCGTAAAGTAACTAGGCAGATTTGCGTATGATAGCTAAGATGATTTGATTGGCTGATGTGGTTTTGCGTAAGTTACGCGTACGCTTGCGTACGGATCTTACGCCGCATGGAAAAGCAGCCTGAGGCTGCCTTCACATGCGGCGTAAGATGCGTACGCCAGCGTACGCGTAACCTGCGTATCCTAGTAATATGTGCCAAAACTTACGCCATTTAAAAAGTACCCGTTTCACATGGAGCGTATTGCGTTAAATTTCGCGTAAAGCGTAACAATCCTGACCAATGACAGATCAGGCCTTCTGTTGTACAACAGAACAGAAATACTAATGTGATATTTGATTGGTTGTTAGTATTTAAGCGTATTGCTAAATACGCGCCATGTGAATGGGGTACTTTGCATGTACGAATGTGTGAGTGGTGTGAAAGCGTAATATATGTAACGGTATGCACGGTGGGGTTAGGATTGCAATAAAGAATAGCGTCCATAACCTATTGTCAGTGGCAATTACGATTGCATTACTTGCAATCATTTGAGATCATTTGCGGATTTAAATTTTTCGTTGCCTATATCTTGTATGTATAAATTTATTAATAAAAGAAGTATAATTTAATGCATATTTATTCAACGATTAACATTTTAAAATATACATCATATGTTATTATACTTTATTCCGTATAAACTTATTATAATATACTGTATACATATATTCGCTTAACTAATATCACGCGTTTGTTTGTACTTTTACTTACAGTAATGTGACTACAAGCGAATATCACATTTTAAGTTAGGTGACTACAATCACAATCGTTGGTTTACTTTAAGGAAAAACAATCTGTTTACATATTAAATCACTAAAGCTTTACCGTGCTATATATTTATAACGCCCCGCAAAGATTTCTCTAGAATAAAAAACTAAACATTACGCCAAAATATATAAAACTAAAAACATAACTAAAGTTTTGCACAATTACGTAATACTAAAATCTTATTGTATTGAATGTTTTATCAGTTTTTCACTCTCTTTGACGATAAAATTAAATTTTATGAGTGTATTAAAAAAAAAAATCGTTTTGATCGTATATGCGTAGGCACGAAAAAAATTATACGACTACGGACTATCTTACGCTTGTACATTGTACGGAATTCTTTGGCACGAAATCTTTGATAAAAAAAAACATTCAAAAGTATTGGTTCGATGATGATGTGGAACGAGCGGCCTATCAAACATTTTCAAACATGCCTTTCGAATAGCTGGCTGGTCTCCTTCTCAGTTAATTGAACGGTTACGTTGATCTCGATCGTCGGAATCTTCATTGAAGAAACGATCTTCCATTTCACCTAGCAATGTCAAAAACTATTTCTAGTCTGGCTCTGTTTCGATATGGCAGTTTTCGCATCCCTTCTCCTAAGCGGATAAGAAATCCGTCCAGCGGATCAATCGGTTGTGTTGCTGGCTCATATCCGCCTCTTAGGGCTTCTATCAAAGCTTCTTGCAAGGCAGCATCATTTTTTTTTTTTCTAAAACACGAACGCAAATACGTCAACGTACATTTTGACACTAAAAATGTTTCTTTATGACACACATTAATATGTAAGGAACTTAGGTAAAAAAAACTCATACTTTTTGCAACAGGCAGCTCATAATCGTCGATGGAGCGTGGTCGTGTAGGTACTCTGTTTGGAGTTGATGTCAATGGAAAGTCTTTCGTTGGTGCCAGGGTTTGTAAAAGGACGTCGATGGAATCGAGCGCACATGGAGAAGTATTTGGAGGTGTCGGCGTTCGTGAAGGAACATAGGGGGATGCATGTGTCTGTGGAGACTTGTTGATAGCTGAAGTTGAAATCTGAAGTTGAAATCTGAAGTGTCGTCGAAGACCCAGCTATGGCATCACTCTCGTGTTGCTCGTTTTGTGTGTCAAGTGAAGTTACTACTTCACTTTCATTGGCATCTGTCAACAAACTCACTGTCCTGAAATATTTTAATGAATGGGTCACACCTGTGATAAACTTTCTTTTATTTCTGACTAAATAAGAATTATGATAGTTATGTGAATATTAAGAAGTAAAAACTTACGGCCGTGTCTGCAATGAATCGTCAAGGAATCTCATAAGCTCGTAATATTGAAACCTTGGCTTATAATTGGTATTAGCAACAGTAGCTGCCGATCCGCTAGGTATGTACGCTCGAACCTTCTTGCGGGCTTTTATGTAATTATCTCGTAAATATTTCCAGCGAGCCTTAGCTTCTTCTGGACTGAGGGATCCTTAATAAACAATTTTTCAATCAGGGGATTTGGCTGGCCAGTTCAACGTCCTGAGGTTGGGTTGTTCAGCCAGCCAATTCTGGACAATTCTCGCTCGATGCACTCCTGAATTGTCTTGAACGAAATTCACGTACGGTCTGCCAGGAAAAGTCTCCGCGACGTATGGCATCATCACATCAGATAATATGTGGATGTATTCTTCGCCGTTCATGTGTGGTGTTGTGCGAACAAGCGGCCCAGGGCCTTGCGAAGTCATACATCCCCAAAAACTTAATGTGATGCGTCCACTTCGTGCACGAAAACGAACATTTTCCTCTGCATACCTCGTTCCTCTCGTTCTCCACAATGTCACTCTACCAGACTCGTCAGTTGAAAATACCTTCTCATCTGAGAAGATGGTATACATCCATTCTTCCTCCCATCCCAAGTGTTCCAACGCGAAAGCCAGCCGTTGCTCCTTGTGAAGACGAGACAAAACTTCTCGTTGCGCGGGAATCCGGTGGTGATAACCGGCATTTTAAGCTTATTCTACTCATTTATATTTTAAAGCATTATATACAATAAAATAAAAGAAAAGGCCTTTCTACATGTGTAAAATATACCTCGTAGTATATTTGAAACTTCCATCCATAATGCATTTTTACGCAATATAGTTCTCTCTGAAGCAGGTACACGACGGAAGTCTGTCGGACCCATGCCACTGTCCCTCAACGCTATTATCTGCCCTCTCTTAAATTGGCTTATGGGACCAGGCATTTTGTTCTTCAATTAATTTTACTTTTAATTAAATTTTTTCTTATTTTACGATGCGCCGTCACGATCGTTTCAGACGCCACATCAGAAGAAATAAAGGAACATCGATAATTTAATTAAAAGTAAAATTAATTGAAGAACGAAATGCCTGGTCCCATAAGCCAATTTAAGAGAGGGCAGATAATAGCGTTGAGGGATAGTTGCATGGGTCCGACAGACATATCAGCCCATTTGAATATAAGTGTAAGTATTGCTAGAGCTAAAAATAAATCACCGAAAGAACGTTGTTTAAACATTTTTATGCCTAAAGTCATCGATTCAAAAATTGCAAACAAGTGTGCGCGTATCTTTCTTTGTAATTAAAAATATGTAAAATAAAAGAAATGTATACAGAGTTCGTTCTGAATGCATACATAGTCTTCAGGAAAATGCGCTTTTATTACAGGAACGTTCAGTTTATCGTATTATAAGAAGATACGACACATTGGGACATGTCAACCCGTCTCCGATACCTGGACGACCAAGAAGAACAAATGCTGAGGAAGACCAGGGAATATTGAATATTATTCAAGAATCTGGCTTCCATTCGTCGCGAAAAAGTAGATTAAATGTCGATCTAACGTGCTCAAATCGTACTGTGCGGCGCCGTTTACACAATGCCGGTTATCATCACCGGATTCCCGCACAAAGAGAAGTTTTGTCTCATCTTCACAAGGAGCAACGGCTGGCTTTCGCGTTGGAACAGTTGGTTCACTATAATATTATGGGTATCAATAATAAATAATAATAATATAATAATAAATTATATATAATAATATAATAATAAATTATATATAATAATATAATATAATTATATAATTATGTAATTATATATAATTATATATAATTATATATAATTATATTATTATATCATAATAATATTATGGGATCGGGATTTCTAAACTGTTGCGTCCTGTCGACGAGATTCTCAATGTTAACGCTATATATTTAAGCTGACTTGTATTATACCAATTAAATATTGCAAATATGTAGTGCATGCGAATGTAACATTGAATTTATTAACACGTGAAATAAAAAATATCTTAATCAAGTATATTAAAGATCCTTTTTTAATACAAATTTCTAACGCGCAATGTTGTAAGTATATAAAATTTTGAATTAGGTGTAGTTATATTGTTTATACATTTATTACATAGATGCTACGGTTTAACGAGATTTTCCGAAAATTCCCTGACTTGTTGAACTCCACGCACTTCCCTTTCTAGCAACGGAAACTGTGTGACGTGAAACTCCTCATAAAGGTCCATTATCTTAAAAAGAAAAGAACCATGTTTAATTTATCTTTCAATAATTTATCTTCTACTTCTTTTATTTGCATTTTGACGTAATAAATAAAAAATTTAATACGTTCTAATAATTATTTAGCTCTTCAGTCATAATCATAAATACAACGTTAATTACCTGCTCTAGATATTTATCTTGAATTTTATGCCTTGCAAGACACAGCCTTGTAAAGTCGTTCTGTCTCATAAAGCGACAAAAATTCTGCTATGTAAACACATATAAACATTGTCTGATCGGGATTTCTGAACTGTTCGTTAACTTGTCGAATGACAGCAAGCATTTCCTCCATCTTATTGGAGAATGTATCTATATTGAAATCCGTTAATCCCAACAACGAACTTATCTATAAAAGAACAATCTTTTTTCAATTTAAATAATTCGGGGAGGACACTTGATATACCTAATATGTATTAATTTTAGAAAAAATACTCAAAATAGCATGGATTAATTCTAACTTGTGTGATAAAGGGACCAATCTTCATTTTTAAACGCATTAGTTTTCCCAATCCTTTTTCAACCACTTGCGGAAACGATAGTAGCCTCAATGTGTGCCCAGTAGGTGCAGTATCAAACACCACAACAGAGAAGTTCATTCCTTTTACAAGCCTACAACCAGCATGTAAAGGAATTAAAATAAAAAAAAAAAGGAAATAGAGAATAGAAGATCTCAGATGTATCTACAATTTTAGTTTACTAGAAAGGTAGATTATCCTATTAATGTTTTACAAAAATAAGAAATATAAAAATGGCAAATTTACTTCATAACTTCTGCATAGCTCATTGCCTCATCTATACCAGGGAATGCACCAACAATTTCTTGCATAACATTTTTGCTTAATCTCATCGCTTCTCCTCCTGAAACTATATATGATGTGCCTAATATGTATAATATAATAGAATTCTTTAAAATAATTCTGCATACAATGTCATTTCTTTTGCTTCAAGTGCATAACAATTACTGCAATAGTTATTACTTATTATATGCTATTGTATTTATTTATTTTAATTATATATTTTTTGTCATAATTATGCATTTTTTCATTGTCATATTGATAATTGTTAACAAAAATTGTTTGTCTAAAGTTATTTATATAGGTATATCGATTGTGATTGGTCAATTTCTTACTGCTACGGCCTACGATTCTTCATTGTAGATGGCCCATCTTACGCCGCATGTGAAGGCAGCCTCAGGGTACGAACACATGGAGCGGAACAGCGTACGCAGAAAATCGCGGAACGAGCCGTGACCAATCACGAGCGTTCCGTGATTTTCAGCGACTTTCCGCGGTTTTCAGCGGACAGACTTCGCGGAATTGCGCAATTGTGCACCTAGAACATATATTTCGTTAATGAAGAGACAACATGGACAAGAAAATAACACCTACTAATTCTATTTATTACCTGGCAGTTATTATTATTATTTAACAATTTATTCCAGCTGTTTGGAGGTTAGCGATGACACATCCGCAACAATTCTTTACGCGAAATTATAGTCCTACATTCACATGGAGCGGAATGAGCAAAGCGTAACGACTAGTATGTCTCAATAATTACTTTTTAACCATTCTATTTACAAGTAATTATTATTATCATGTTCATAAATGTTACATTTAATGGGTTTTCTGTTAGAAATATTTAACTTAATGCTTAAAATATTAAAATAGTTTTAACAAATTTCAAATGAAGACTTGTGATTGGTTGCGCGCAATCCGCGTTGCTTTCGTTACGCTTCATGTGTACATACATGTAAAGTTTTATTCTGTATATTATTATTTTAAATTGTTTTTACAAATATTACTGCAGTTATACCTACAGTTGACGTAAATTTGAGTAATTTTTACTAATATTTACTGCAGTACAATTTACGTAAATTTTCTTACATAACAATCCATATTATGCACTTGCTGCTTAGTGTTTTCGAAAATCTGCGTTGGTGCGGATGAATCATGGGATTCTCCCAAGCCAGTTTTATTTTGCGTTCATTACTTTCCATCAAGTTTTGAAGATGTTTATTAATTTGATCAAACTTTTATGTATCTAAATATATAAGTATAAAAATTTGTGAATGTAATGGTATCAATAATTACAAAAATATATATTTCAGAAATCATAAAATTTATGCATTATAATTGAATTTCATTAATTTTGACTTATACATACAATATGACTAAATTATAAAGTTATAGTAAGTATACACATATATAATAGAATGTACTAACTCGAGGATACTTGCAGTAGTCAAATCACCGATAAAGTTGGTGTGAAAACAGTAGTCTCGTATCAACGCGAAGAACATGGATGTTGTAACATCACGATCATGTTCATTTCTCATGTATAATGCTACACTGTATAACGATAGTACAACTATCACAAACCATCCTATAACAAGCCATACTGTTTTCTTACGTAGCTTGTCATAATCTGTCACTGTTCCTAGCTTAAGTAATGTATTGTCCACAATATCGAATTTTCTCAAACAGTTTTGGAATTTCTGTCGTGCGAAATAAATAAATTATTATTATACATAATATATGCCAGAATTTGTTTCTCTGTGGTAGGTAGTTTTTATTGTTAAACAGATAGAGAATTTAATGAACTACGGATTATAATATTTATGTTTTATCTATGTAATTGTGTAATGAGCAAAAAAATTGTTTATTATTAATAACTACATATATATTAGTATATGTACCTTCTCAATATGGTATACTCCAAACACGATTGACAATAAGGTCGTAAATGATTCTAGCCAATAGCAAATATTGTCCTCGATATAATAAAATTCATTAAAGGAAAGTATCAATGCAGATGTTGAGAGGATATAGTAAACTGACCAAATTAGCAGCATATATAAAACACTGAACCATAGTCTTGAACGTCTAAATAAATTGGCAATTCTTAAACCAAACACACAACTGATTATTAGAAGTGGCATTAAAATTGTGCGAATACTTTTGGTCATCGTACAAACGGTTTCTTTTCCAAACTGCATTTTTGTTGACCAGTTGGTTGCAGAAATTGTAACCAATGGTAACGACAGCGGATCTTCATAATTTAAATTATCTAGGCACTTATGGATATTAAAGTAATCAGTCTACTACTATAATTTCTGCGCCACTTTTTATCGAAACTGGACGGATGACAAATATGTCTTTGTTTTTACTGAATACACATCAGATATATTCATATAACAGAAATATAAATATTGTTTTATTATTTTAATGTTTTTAATTTTTTGTGTTTATATAATAGTATTGTATATGTATAATATGTCTTAAAATATTTTAAAGATGTACGAGCTAAATAATATGAATATTAATCAATATAAACGGTAGATGAATTTTTAAGAAGCATCATATTACGTGGCTCATATAAAAATTATTACAAAGTTTTGCTCTTTATATGTATAAAATAATATTAAACAATAGAAAACGGCCAAAATTCGAGCAATAATGGTTCTTATTTGAAAATTTTAACTATTGTTCTCGACTGTTTGTATTTCATTTTTTTATTTGCCTTTTATATTTATAGTAGGTATTACATGTAAAGTACTACATATAATACGCGTACTAAAAAATGTCATTAAGCAAGGTAGATTTTAATCACAATCATAGCTTTAACAAATACATGTACAAATACCACACACATATAAATATATGCAATTATAAAATACTTCTAATATTGTAAGAGACGGGAAAAATTAACGGAGCCGACTGGTCTCGAACTCGAGATCCCTCGTTCACACGCCTAACACTCAGCGTGCGACGCCACGACTGCTCCACTACTACGTTAATTTCCCCGCTCTCCTATCAATACCTAACCGGCCTTACGGCCCATAACATAAACGCCTACAATATATTAGAGTAGAAATTATATTACTTAAATAAAATTATTATACATATACAGATACATACATGCAGAGAATAATTTTTTAAATAATGAAATAAACCGTGAACCGATTAATGTATAATAAAAAATATTTATTATATTTATCTTTTAATTATTAGATAAAATATTTTTTTAAATTTAATTCTAAATCCAAAATCTATTAAAAAATTATTTTTTACTAATATGAGTGTACCAAATCAAGTACAGAAGATATAATACATTTTATACATTTTATATACATACCTATAATACATTTTATAAAATATACTTTATATAGGCATTTTTTTGTTTAAATTAGTTTTTATCAACTTTATCATAATTTGCGTGCGCTTGTATTATTATAACTAAAAGGGTCGCAATAGACATCACAAACTATAAAAATGAAGACAGTGTAAGTTCGTTTTTGTCACAAAAATTACTTGTAATATATAACTGTATCATAAGTGTAACATACTCTGTGAAGAAATTTGAAGCCAAATTGGAAAAATCCGATTCCACAAAACTTAAGTGGTGCATATACTATTCGTAATGAAAATTGTGAAATCTATAGATATTAACAAAATGCATCATTTTTAACATATATTTTATTGATATTTTATATATTTTTGTACGTTATTTAATGATTATTTTAATAATATATATATATGTATATTTCAATGGACAGATCTTAAAACTTACGATTTCACGAATTTCAGTGTCACAAGGGAGATACGATAATCTATTTAATAAATCTGCTGTTGCACTTGCCTGAAATTGTAATATGTCGAATATTATAAAAAAGTTTCTAATTTAATTTTAAAATTAATAACAATAATACTCAAATCTTAAATTAATTTATTTGTCATAAACAAATTTAAGGTGGTTCTTGCAGTACTTGCAAGTCAAATAGGCAACTATTTTTATTAGTGATAAATAAGTGTAATTTTTGTCCGTAAAAATCAGCATATAATTAGATTAATTATTTATGATATCTTTAATGTTATACGACCAATGTGACCCTCTACGTAATTAAAATATTGAGGCAAAAGTCACATTTTTTACTAGAGTTGTGAGCCGTGTCAATATATGTACAACAGCAGCGCGGCAACGTTCTTCGTCGCCGTGATCTACATAGCCTGTACGTACAAGTGTCAAATATTACCGTGGTACTGTGGCTCTCACGAGCCGGAAATTCATTGGGTCAGAAGAAAGAAGAAGTGTGAAATATGAGCGAGCAGCCTCGACGTAAGGGAAGTTTCGAGACAAAACGAAAAATTGATTAGAAAAACAATATCGTCGCCGGAGCCAAGCGAAGGAGGAAATTAGCATCTGACGTAAATAAAGTCGAAGATCAGCGAATCGTTGCCAAGCTGCCACTCGACTGCAGCCATCACTTTCGTTTTGTCAAAATAGTCAATCGAAAATTACGTTTTATTATTATATGGTACGGTTAATGAACTCGGGCTTTCGTTAGTATCTTATAAAATATTTATTGCATTGTTTCGTCAATTTTTAGTTCGTTCAACTAGTTTTGAAGTATTGCAATGTTTGCAAGTAAGCGCTCTAGCCTCGTTCTTCGCTATAGGGTCTACCCCCACCCTGTTAAATTGGCAAAGTTTACGGACATATATCTCGGAACCAAGCTGTAAAAAAATCAGAAATTTTTCAGACACACTCTAGGAACGTTAACCTTTTATTTCATATCACATTTTCCGGGCTAACTACATTTGATCTAAATGCAAGAACCACCTTAACTGATATTTTCTAACAATAAGATTAAGCATAAAATAATTAATAAGTACCTTGGTAGTGACTGTTTCACACATATAGTTAATGAGCAGGAATTTGAAAACATTATGAGAAAGCCAGATAAAGTGTGTGGAAACCCATATTATTCTATATTTCACATAATTGTTGATAAGGATTGCGTAGAGAATCTCGCGCAAATCAATCGCTATCCAACCAAAATAGCATGCCATTTTGAATGTCATTTGTGTTCCAAATATTGAATCCATTTCACGGAATATTTTGCGTAACTCCAATTGAAGATGTCTGGACGTGCACGCATGTACATGTAAAATTTCATTCCGTGTAAAATACTGCTTATAAATATTAAGTTATTTCTAGCAATATTACTGTAGTACATTTTATGTAAATTTTCTTACATAATAGTCCACATTATGCATTTGCTGCTTAGTGTTTTTGGAAAATTGCTTTGATGCTGATGTGTCACAGGATTTTCCCAAGTCTCTTTTATTTTTTTTTTATTATTTCTCATCAAGTTCTGAAGATGTTCATTGATTTGATCAAACTTTAATCCTGTGTATCTAAATGTTAAAGAAATAGACGGAAAATAAATTCGTTATTTGCAAATAGCAGCATATTGTATCAGTATTTTCAGAAATCTTCAGAAATCATGTAATTTATGCATTATAATTTATAATTTAATTTTATTAATTTATGCATATGACTACTCGAGAAAGTAATATTGTATTTAGAAAGATGTACCAACTCGAGAATACTTGCAGTAGTTAAATCGCCAATAAAGGTTATATGAAAGCAGTAGTTTAGTATAAAGATATAATACATGGCTTTTGCAGTACTTAAATCATATTCATCTTTTACGAATAATGCTGTACTGCAATTCGTTAATGTGACTATCGCAAACCACCCTAAGACAAGCCATAGTGTTTTCTTGCGTAGTTTGTCATAATTTGTTATTGTTCCTAGTTTAAACAATGTGTTGTCAACAATATCAAGCTTTTTCAGACAATTCTGGAATTTCTGTCACAGAAATGGAATGCAAAATAGACAAATAATTATTACTTATTCAGAAAGACGATTGTATTAAACTTATCTATAATAATACAGTTTTTTTATATTTCCGGCACATATGAGAGTATTAGTACCAAATAATATGTTGATGCTTTAAAAGAATGTAACCATGTATTGCAGATT